>WNGS01169133.1:83637-110608 GCA_020271785.1 Procambarus virginalis
CATGTTCTCAGCATATTCTCTGTACAACATTTTACTCATCATTCATGTTCTCAGCATATTCTCTGTACAACATTTTACTCATCATTCATGTTCTCAGCATATTCTCTGTACAACATTTACTCATCATTCATGTTCTCAGCATATTCTCTGTACAACATTTTACTCATCATTCATGTTCTCAGCATATTCTCTGTACAACATTTACTCATCATTCATGTTCTCAGCATATTCTCTGTACAACATTTTACTCATCATTCATGTTCTCAGCATATCTCTGTACAACATTTTACTCATCATCCATGTTCTCAGCATATTCTCTGTACAACATTTTACTCATCATCCATGTCTCAGCATATTCTCTGTACAACATTTTACTCATCATCCATGTTCTCAGCATATTCTCTGTACAACATTTTACTCATCATCCATGTTCTCAGCATATTCTCTGTACAACATTTTACTCATCATCCATGTTCTCAGCATATTCTCTGTACAACATTTTACTCATCATCCATGTTCTCAGCATATTCTCTGTACAACATTTTACTCATCATCCATGTTCTCAGCATATTCTCTGTACAACATTTTACTCATCATTCATGTTCTCAGCATATTCTCTGTACAACATTTTACTCATCATTCATGTTCTCAGCATATTCTCTGTACAACATTTTACTCATCATTCATGTTCTCAGCATATTCTCTGTACAACATTTTACTCATCATTCATGTTCTCAGCATATTCTCTGTACAACATTTACTCATCATTCATGTTCTCAGCATATTCTCTGTACAACATTTTACTCATCATTCATGTTCTCAGCATATTCTCTGTACAACATTTTACTCATCATCATGTTCTCAGCATATTCTCTGTACAACATTTTACTCATCATTCATGTTCTCAGCATATTCTCTGTACAACATTTTACTCATCATTCATGTTCTCAGCATATTCTCTGTACAACATTTTACTCATCATCATGTTCTCAGCATATTCTCTGTACAACATTTTACTCATCATTCATGTTCTCAGCATATTCTCTACAACATTTACTCATCATTCATGTTCTCAGCATATTCTCTGTACAACATTTTACTCATCATTCATGTTCTCAGCATATTCTCTGTACAACATTTTACTCATCATTCATGTTCTCAGCATATTCTCTGTACAACATTTTACTCATCATTCATGTTCTCAGCATATTCTCTGTACAACATTTTACTCATCATTCATTGTTCTCAGCATATTCTCTGTACAACATTTTACTCATCATTCATGTTCTCAGCATATTCTCTGTACAACATTTTACTCATCATTCATGTTCTCAGCATATTCTCTGTACAACATTTTACTCATCATTCATGTTCTCAGCATATTCTCTGTACAACATTTTACTCATCATTCATGTTCTCAGCATATTCTCTGTACAACATTTTACTCATCATTCATGTTCTCAGCATATTCTCTGTACAACATTTTACTCATCATTCATGTTCTCAGCATATTCTCTGTACAACATTTTACTCATCATTCATGTTCTCAGCATATTCTCTGTACAACATTTACTCATCATTCATGTTCTCAGCATATTCTCTGTACAACATTTTACTCATCATTCATGTTCTCAGCATATTCTCTGTACAACATTTACTCATCATTCATGTTCTCAGCATATTCTCTGTACAACATTTACTCATCATTCATGTTCTCAGCATATTCTCTGTACAACATTTTACTCATCATTCATGTTCTCTCCATATTCTCTGTACAACATTTTACTCATCATTCATGTTCTCAGCATATTCTCTGTACAACATTTTACTCATCATTCATGTTCTCAGCATATTCTCTGTACAACATTTTACTCATCATTCATGTTCTCAGCATATTCTCTGTACAACATTTTACTCATCATTCATGTTCTCAGCATATTCTCTGTACAACATTTTACTCATCATTCATGTTCTCAGCATATTCTCTGTACAACATTTTACTCATCATTCATGTTCTCAGCATATTCTCTGTACAACATTTTACTCATCATTCATGTTCTCAGCATATTCTCTGTACAACATTTTACTCATCATTCATGTTCTCAGCATATTCTCTGTACAACATTTTACTCATCATTCATGTTCTCAGCATATTCTCTGTACAACATTTTACTCATCATTCATGTTCTCAGCATATTCTCTGTACAACATTTACTCATCATTCATGTTCTCAGCATATTCTCTGTACAACATTTTACTCATCATTCATGTTCTCAGCATATTCTCTGTACAACATTTTACTCATCATTCATGTTCTCAGCATATTCTCTGTACAACATTTTACTCATCATTCATGTTCTCAGCATATTCTCTGTACAACATTTTACTCATCATTCATGTTCTCAGCATATTCTCTGTACAACATTTTACTCATCATTCATGTTCTCAGCATATTCTCTGTACAACATTTTACTCATCATTCATGTTCTCAGCATATTCTCTGTACAACATTTACTCATCATTCATGTTCTCAGCATATTCTCTGTACAACATTTACTCATCATTCATGTTCTCAGCATATTCTCTGTACAACATTTTACTCATCATTCATGTTCTCAGCATATTCTCTGTACAACATTTTACTCATCATTCATGTTCTCAGCATATTCTCTGTACAACATTTTACTCATCATTCATGTTCTCAGCATATTCTCTGTACAACATTTTACTCATCATCCATGTTCTCAGCATATTCTCTGTACAACATTTTACTCATCATTCATGTTCTCAGCATATTCTCTGTACAACATTTTACTCATCATTCATGTTCTCAGCATATTCTCTGTACAACATTTTACTCATCATTCATGTTCTCAGCATATTCTCTGTACAACATTTTACTCATCATTCATGTTCTCAGCATATTCTCTGTACAACATTTTACTCATCATTCATGTTCTCAGCATATTCTCTGTACAACATTTTACTCATCATTCATGTTCTCAGCATATTCTCTGTACAACATTTTACTCATCATCATGTTCTCAGCATATTCTCTGTACAACATTTACTCATCATTCATGTTCTCAGCATATTCTCTGTACAACATTTTACTCATCATTCATGTTCTCAGCATATTCTCTGTACAACATTTTACTCATCATTCATGTTCTCAGCATATTCTCTGTACAACATTTTACTCATCATTCATGTTCTCAGCATATTCTCTGTACAACATTTTACTCATCATTCATGTTCTCAGCATATTCTCTGTACAACATTTTACTCATCATTCATGTTCTCAGCATATTCTCTGTACAACATTTTACTCATCATTCATGTTCTCAGCATATTCTCTGTACAACATTTTACTCATCATTCATGTTCTCAGCATATTCTCTGTACAACATTTTACTCATCATTCATGTTCTCCATATTCTCTGTACAACATTTTACTCATCATTCATGTTCTCAGCATATTCTCTGTACAACATTTTACTCATCATTCATGTTCTCAGCATATTCTCTGTACAACATTTTACTCATCATTCATGTTCTCAGCATATTCTCTGTACAACATTTTACTCATCATTCATGTTCTCAGCATATTCTCTGTACAACATTTTACTCATCATTCATGTTCTCAGCATATTCTCTGTACAACATTTTACTCATCATTCATGTTCTCAGCATATTCTCTGTACAACATTTTACTCATCATTCATGTTCTCAGCATATTCTCTGTACAACATTTACTCATCATTCATGTTCTCAGCATATTCTCTGTACAACATTTTACTCATCATTCATGTTCTCAGCATATTCTCTGTACAACATTTTACTCATCATTCATGTTCTCAGCATATTCTCTGTACAACATTTTACTCATCATTCATGTTCTCAGCATATTCTCTGTACAACATTTTACTCATCATTCATGTTCTCAGCATATTCTCTGTACAACATTTTACTCATCATTCATGTTCTCAGCATATTCTCTGTACAACATTTTACTCATCATTCATGTTCTCAGCATATTCTCTGTACAACATTTTACTCATCATTCATGTTCTCAGCATATTCTCTGTACAACATTTTACTCATCATTCATGTTCTCAGCATATTCTCTGTACAACATTTTACTCATCATTCATGTTCTCAGCATATTCTCTGTACAACATTTTACTCATCATTCATGTTCTCAGCATATTCTCTGTACAACATTTTACTCATCATTCATGTTCTCAGCATATTCTCTGTACAACATTTTACTCATCATTCATGTTCTCAGCATATTCTCTGTACAACATTTACTCATCATTCATGTTCTCAGCATATTCTCTGTACAACATTTTACTCATCATTCATGTTCTCAGCATATTCTCTGTACAACATTTTACTCATCATTCATGTTCTCAGCATATTCTCTGTACAACATTTTACTCATCATTCATGTTCTCAGCATATTCTCTGTACAACATTTTACTCATCATTCATGTTCTCAGCATATTCTCTGTACAACATTTTACTCATCATTCATGTTCTCAGCATATTCTCTGTACAACATTTTACTCATCATTCATGTTCTCAGCATATTCTCTGTACAACATTTTACTCATCATTCATGTTCTCAGCATATTCTCTGTACAACATTTTACTCATCATCCATGTTCTCAGCATATTCTCTGTACAACATTNTTTGTGTAAGGATCTTTCAGAACCCTGTATACCACTTATGTAAGACCAATCCTGGAGTATGCAGCTCCAGCCTGGAGTCCATACCTAGTTAAACACAAGACAAAGTTAGAGAAGATTCAGCGGTATGCCACCAGGCTCGTCCCGGAACTGAGAGGATTGAGCTACGAGGAAAGGCTAAAGGAGCTGAACCTCACATCCCTGGAAAACAGAAGAGTAAGGGGAGACATGATAACCACCTACAAAATTCTCAGGGGAATTGACAGGGCGGACAAAGACAAACTCTTCACCACGGGTGGGACACGAACAAGGGGACACAGGTGGAAACTTAGTACCCAGATGAGCCACAGAGACGTTAGAAAGAATTTTTCCAGTGTCAGAGTAGTTAATAAATGGAATGCATTAGGCAGTGATGTGGTGGAGGCTGACTCCATACACAGTTTCAAGTGTAGATATGATAGAGCCCAGTAGGCTCAGGAATCTGTACACCTGTTGATTGACAGTTGAGAGGCGGGACCAAAGAGCCAAAGCTCAACCCCGCAAGCACAATTAGGTGAGTACAAGTAGGTGAGTACACACACACACACACACACACACACACACACACACACACACACACACACACACACACCACACACACACACACACACACACACACACACAGACAGGGTGTGTGACAGAAAGGGTGACAGACAAGAGGCACTGAACTACAGGCCAGTGTCCTTAACTTGTATACCATGCAAGGTGATGGAGAAGATTGTGAGAAAAAACCTAGTAACACATCTGGAGAGAAGAGACTTCGTGACAACCCATCAACATGGGTTCAGGGAGGGTAAATCTTGCCTTACAGGATTGATAGAATTCTACGATCAGGTGACAAGAATTAAGCAAGAAAGAGAAGGGTGGGCGGACTGCATTTTTTTGGACTGTCGGAAAGCCTTTGACACAGTACCCCATAAAAGGTTGATGCATAAGCTGGAGAAACAGGCAGGAGTAACAGGTAGGGCGCTCCAGTGGATAAGGGAGTACCTAAGCAATAGGAAACAGAGAGTTACAGTGAGGGGTGAGACCTCAGACTGGCGTGAAGTCACCAGTGGAGTCCCACAGGGCTCTGTACTTGGACCTATCCTGTTTCTGATATACGTAAACGATCTCCCAGAGGGTATAGACTCATTCCTCTCAATGTTTGCTGACGACGCCAAAATTATGAGAAGGATTAAGACAGAGGAGGACAGCTTGAGACTTCAAGAAGACCTGGACAAGCTGCAGGAATGGTCGAACAAATGGCTGTTAGAGTTTAACCCAAGCAAATGTAATGTAATGAAGATAGGGGTAGGAAGCAGGAGACCAGATACAAGGTATCATTTGGGAGATGAAATACTTCAAGAGTCAGAGAGAGAGAAAGACCTGGGGGTTGATATCACGCCAGACCTGTCCCCTGAAGCTCATATCAAGAGGATAACATCAGCAGCATATGCCAGGTTGGCTAACATAAGAACGGCCTTTAGAAACTTGTGTAAGGAATCTTTCAGAACATTATATACCACATATGTCAGACCAATCCTGGAGTATGCGGCTCCAGCATGGAGTCCCTATCTAGTCAAGCATAAGACTAAACTGGAAAAGGTTCAAAGGTTTGCCACCAGACTAGTACCCGAGCTGAGAGGTATGAGCTACGAGGAGCGACTGCAGGAATTAAACCTCACTTCGTTGGAAGACAGAAGAGTTAGGGGGGACATGATCACCACATTCAAGATTCTCAGGGGAATCGACAGGGTTGATAAAGACAGGCTGTTTAACACAAGGGGCACACGCACTAGGGGACACAGGTGGAAGCTGAGTGCCCAAATGAGCCACAGAGATATTAGAAAGAACTTTTTTAGTGTCAGAGTGGTTGACAAATGGAATGCATTAGGAAGCGATGTGGTGGAGGCTGACTCCATACACAGTTTCAGATGTAGATATGATAGAGCCCATTAGGCTCAGGAAACTGTACACCTGTTGATTGACGGTTGAGAGGCGGGACCAAAGAGCCAGAGCTCAACCCCCGCAAGCACAACTAGGTGAGTACTAGGTGAGTACACACACATATATATATATATATATATATATATACATATATATATATATAGAGAGAGAGAGAGAGAGAGAGAGAGAGAGAGAGAGAGAGAGAGAGAGAGAGAGAGAGAGAGAGAGAGAGAGAGAGAGAGAGAGAGAGAGAGATAAAATGAGAGAGAGAGAGAGATTGGATAAAATGCTATGCCCAAGATTACCATCCGAGTGCCGGCGGGGAAGTGGTTCAAATAGCTTCGGCTATCACTTCCTTATGTCCGGTCGTGATGGTCAAGCGGATTAAGGCGTCCCTGTACATACCAGTTGCGTTGCTCCTGGCAGTATGGGTTCGAGTCACTTCTGGGGTGTGAGTTTTCAGTTGCATATAGTCCTGGGTACCATTCAGGCTTGTTCGCATTTGTGTTCCTCACGTGTTGCCCCAAAAATGAGGTGATTGGATAAAATGCTATGCCCAAGATTACCATCCGAGTGCCGGCGGGGAAGTGGTTCAAATAGCTTTGGCTATCACTTCCTTCTGTCCGGTCGTGATGGTCAAGCAGATTAAGGCGTCCCTGTACATACCAGTTGCGTTGCTCCTGGCAGTATGGGTTCGAGTCACTTCTGGGGTGTGAGTTTTCAGTTGCATATAGTCCTGGGGACCATTCAGGCTTGTTCGCATTTGTGTTCCTCACGTGTTGCCCCAAAAATGAGGTGATTGGATAAAATGCTATGCCCAAGATTACCATCCGAGTGCCGGCGGGGAAGTGGTTCAAATAGCTTCGGCTATCACTTCCTTATGTCCGGTCGTGATGGTCAAGCGGATTAAGGCGTCTCTGTACATACCAGTTGCGTTGCTCCTGGCAGTATGGGTTCGAGTCACTTCTGGGGTGTGAGTTTTCAGTTGCATATAGTCCTGGGGACCATTCAGGCTTGTTCGCATATATATATATATATATATATATATATATATATATATATATATATATATATATATATATATATATATATATATATATATATATATATGCAATTGACGGTCACTAAACACTGATCATTTGTATGCGGAAAAACCACAAAGAAATGGAGAAGAGAGATGAACGTTTCATCTGGTCAGGTTGGTCAATGGGTTGGTCAGGTCCATGTGCTGACCTGTACCCTCTCCTTACTTCTCTCAGTCAGTCTGATGTTGACAACGACTTTCGCGAGTCGAAACGTTCATCTCTCTTCTCCATTTCTTTGTGGTTTTTCCGCATATATATATATATATATATATATATATATATATATATATATATATATATATATATATATATATATATATATATATTATAAACAACAGAGGTCCCAGGAGAGAGCTTTGAGGCACTCCACTAACAACATTTTCCCACTCTGACTTAACCCCACTTATACTAACTCTCTGTTTCCTTTGGTATAGCCATGCCCTAATCCATCCTAATATAGCACCCCCAATACCATGAGCCTCTATCTTTTTAATCAGTCTTGATTAAACTGTACTGTACTGTATCAAAAGCTTTGCTAAAGTCAAAGTACACATCACAATCCTTACTACTATCTCCGTTCTCCGCCTGAACTATGCTGGAATAAAAAGATAGCAAATTTGTTGAACATGAACGGCCATTTGTAAAACTCATTTATTAATTTATGTTTTTCAAGATGAAGACGAATTCTGTTTGCAATTATCGATTCAAGTAACTTTCCCCACAATAGACGTCAGGCTATTTGGCCGATAGTTTGATGGAAGTGATCTATCTCCTTTCTTAAAAATTGGTACCACATTAGCTACCTTCCATGGCTCTGGCACTCTACCTAACTCTATTGATTTATTAAATATGGTAGACAGTGGCTCGGAAAGCTCCTCTTTGCATTCTTTAAGCACCCTGGCAAACACTTCATCCGGCCCTGGGGATTTGTTTGGTTTTAGTTTTACTATTTGATTAATTACATCCTCCCTGGTAACTGCTAAAGTAGTCAACCTGTCCTCGTCCCCACCCACATAGACTTGTTGGGCTGAAGGCATATTGTTAAGTTCCTCTTTAGTAAATACAAAGATAAAATATTTATTAAAAATACTACTCATCTCTTCGTCATTATCCGTTATTTATCCTGTCTCAGTTTTTAATGGACCTATCCTTTCCCTAGTCTTAGTTCGATATAACTGAAAAAACCTTTAGGATTTGTCTTTGCTTGCCCTGCTATACGAACTTCATAGTTTCTTTTTGCTTTCCTTATCTCTTTTTTAACATTTCTAACTAGTTGTACGAATTCCTGTTCTAAACTGACTTCACTATTCTTAATCCTTTTGTACCAAGCTCTCTTTTTACCTATAAGGTTCTTCAGATCCTTTGTTATCCACTTTGGGTCATTAGTATTCGGTCTATTCAATTTGTATGGTATACTACGTTCCTGGGCTTTGCTTAGAATATTCTTAAATAAGTTATATTTTGAATCCACATCGGAATCCCCTTTTACGTCACCTATTTCTGAGTTCACGTGTCGCTCCAAGACCGGCCCACACCCTATACCCAAGACTTTCCAATCTATTTGACCAAAAAAATTCTTAGGCTATTAAATCAGCTTTTTGAAAATCTGGCACTAACAGAATTTTCTCCTACAGATCTATTTAATTCTATAATGATTTCTTTATGATCACTGTTCCCTAGCTCACTCCCTATTTCGATGTCTTTAATTTGTGTTTCCCTGTTAGTTAACACTAAACCTAAAATATTATTTTCCCGCGTTGGTTCCTTAATGTGTTGCGTAAGAAAGCAATCGTCAATTAATTCTAGAAAATCTTCTGCTTCATTATTCCCTGTTTTGTTAAACGAATTTATTCCACTAAAATTAAAGTTACCCATGACATAAATACTGCTAGATCTAGATGCTCTAGATATTTCATCCTATAGATGCTTTGCTTCCATTCTGTTTAAGTTTGGTGGCCTATATATAACTCCTATTATAAGATTATTTACTTCCTCGTTTAATTTTATCGAAATAGTTTCTGTATGTGGCTCAGTTTTGATTCCCTCTTTGTGACTACATTTCAAATTTTCCGTAATATATATGGCTACTCCACCACCTCGTCTAATATATCGATCTGTGTGAAATAGTTTAAAATCCATTTATTTTATATTCAGCTAATAGTTCTCTATTATCAACATTCATCCACGTTTCGGTAAGTGCAATAATATCTATTTTTTTCTGTGCAGACAAGAGCATTTAAATAATATATTTTATTTCTTAGACTTCTACTGTTAGTGTAATATACCCTAAGTGTATTGTTATTTTGAGGCCCTTCTCTTTCCCTGATCATTTTGCCAATTCCTTTCTCCCGCAAACACATACTTTTATTACATCCTTCCTCCAAATCAATTACCATACCTCTATCTACTAACAGTTTAAACCCAAACAAACACCTCTAACCACTTCTTCCAACGAATTTGCAACAGCAACAACCCCAGCTCTCGATAGATGCACCCCATCCCGAGCATACATTTCATTTCTTCCATAGAAGTGTTCCCAGTTGTCTATATAAGATATTGCATTAGATTTGCAATATCTTTCCAGCCTGCAATTGACACCAAGTGCCCTCGACATCCATTCATTTCCCACTCCCTTTCTTGGAAGAATGCCACATATGATCGGGATTCCTCCCTTGCTTCTAACTGTTGCATTATAGTTACATAACTATTATGCTCCAACTGCCTGCAACAAGTGAGCATGACTGGTGACCATGACTGGTGACCATGACTGGTGACCATGACTGGTGACCATGGAGTGAGCATGACTGGTGACCATGACTGGTGACCATGACTGGTGACCATGATTGGTGACCATGACCGGTGACCATGGAGTGACCATGGAGTGACCATGGAGTGACCATGACTGGTGACCATGGAGTGACCATGACTGGTGACCATGGCTGGTGACCATGGAGTGAGCATGACTGGTGACCATGACTGGTGACCATGGAGTGAGCATGACTGGTGACCATGACTGGTGACCATGGAGTGACCATGACTGGTGACCATGACTGGTGACCATGGAGTGACCATGACTGGTGACCATGACTGGTGACCATGACTGGTGACCATGGAGTGAGCATGACTGGTGACCATGACTGGTGACCATGGAGTGAGCATGACTGGTGACCATGACTGGTGACCATGGAGTGACCATGGAGTGACCATGACTGGTGACCATGGAGTGACCATGACTGGTGACCATGACTGGTGACCATGTAGTGAGCATGACTGGTGAGCATGACTGGTGACCATGACTGGTGACCATGACTGGTGACCATGGCTGGTGACCATGGAGTGAGCATGACTGGTGACCATGACTGGTGATCATGACTGGTGACCATGGCTGGTGACCATGGAGTGAGCATGACTGGTGACCATGGAGTGAGCATGGCTGGTGACCATGGAGTGAGCATGACTGGTGAGCATGACTGGTGACCATGACTGGTGACCATGGCTGGTGACCATGGAGTGAGCATGATTGGTGAGCATGACTGGTGACCATGGCTGGTGACCATGGAGTGAGCATGACTGGTGACCATGGAGTGAGCATGGCTGGTGACCTTGGAGTGAGCATGACTGGTGAGCATGACTGGTGACCATGACTGGTGACCATGGCTGGTGACCATGGAGTGAGCATGACTGGTGAGCATGACTGGTGACCATGACTGGTGACCATGACTGGTGACCATGGCTGCTGACCATGGAGTGAGCATGACTGGTGAGCATGACTGGTGACCATGGCTGGTGACCATGGAGTGAGCATGACTGGTGACCATGGAGTGAGCATGGATGGTGACCATGGAGTGAGCATGACTGGTGAGCATGACTGGTGACCATGGCTGGTGCCATGGAGTGAGCATGACTGGTGAGCATGACTGGTGAGCATGACTGGTGACCATGACTGGTGACCATGGCTGGTGACCATGGAGTGAGCATGACTGGTGAGCATGACTGGTGACCATGACTGGTGACCATGGAGTGAGCATGACTGGTGACCATGACTGGTGACCATGGAGTGAGCATGACTGGTGACCATGGAGTGAGCATGGAGTGAGCATGACTGGTGACCATGGAGTGAGCATGACTGGTGACCATGACTGGTGACCATGACTGGTGACCATGGCTGGTGACCATGGAGTGAGCATGACTGGTGACCATGACTGGTGACCATGGAGTGAGCATGACTGGTGACCATGACTAGTGACCATGAAGTGAGCATGACTGGTGAGCATGACTGGTGACCATGGAGTGAGCATGACTGGTGACCATGACTGGTGACCATGACTGGTGACCATGGCTGGTGAGCATGACTGGTGACCATGGAGTGAGCATGACTGGTGACCATGGAGTGAGCATGACTGGTAACCATGGAGTGAGCATGACTGGTGACCACGGAGTGAGCATGACTGGTAACCATGGAGTGACCATGACTGGTGACCATGACTGGTGACCATGGAGTGAGCATGACTGGTGACAATGACTGGTGACCATGGAGTGAGCATGACTGGTGACCATGACTGGTGACCATGGCTGGTGAGCATGACTGGTGACCATGGAGTGAGTATGACTGGTGACCATGACTGGTGACCATGGAGTGAGCATGACTGGTGACCATGACTGGTGACCATGGAGTGAGCATGGCTGGTGACCATGACTGGTGACCATGGAGTGAGCATGACTGGTGAGCATGACTGGTGACCATGACTGGTGACCATGGAGTGAGCATGGCTGGTGACCATGGAGTGAGCATGGCTGGTGACCATGGAGTGAGCATGACTGGTGACCATGGAGTGAGCATGACTGGTGACCATGGAGTGAGCATGACTGGTGACCATGGAGTGAGCATGGCTGGTGACCATGACTGGTGACCATGGAGTGAGCATGACTGGTGAGCATGACTGGTGACCATGACTGGTGACCATGGAGTGAGCATGGCTGGTGACCATGGAGTGAGCATGGCTGGTGACCATGGAGTGAGCATGACTGGTGACCATGGAGTGAGCATGACTGGTGACCATGGAGTGAGCATGACTGGTGACCATGGAGTGAGCATGACTGGTGACCATGACTGGTGACCATGACTGGTGACCATGGCTGGTGACCATGGAGTGAGCATGACTGGTGACCATGACTGGTGACCATTGAGTGAGCATGACTGGTGACCATGACTGGTGACCATGGAGTGAGCATGACTTGTGACCACGGAGTGAGCATGACTGGTGACCATGGAGTGAGCATGACTGGTGACCATGACTGGTGACCATGGAGTGAGCATGACTGGTGACCATGGAGTGAGCATGACTGGTGACCATGGAGTGAGCATGACTGGTGACCATGGAGTGAGCATGACTGGTGACCATGACTGGTGACCATGACTGGTGACCATGGCTGGTGACCATGGAGTGAGCATGACTGGTGACCATGACTGGTGACCATTGAGTGAGCATGACTGGTGACCATGACTGGTGACCATGAAGTGAGCATGACTGGTGACCATGACTGGTGACCATGGAGTGAGCATGACTGGTGACCATGGCTGATGAGCATGACTGGTGACCATGGAGTGAGCATGACTGGTAACCATGGAGTGAGCATGACTGGTGACCACGGAGTGAGCATGACTGGTGACCATGGAGTGACCATGACTGGTGACCATGGAGTGAGCATGACTGGTGACCATGACTGGTGACCATGGAGTGAGCATGACTGGTGACCATGACTGGTGACCATGGCTGGTGAGCATGACGGGTGACCATGGAGTGAGCATGACTGGTGACCATGACTGGTGACCATGGAGTGAGCATGACTGGTGAGCATGACTGGTGACCATGACTGGTGACCATGGAGTGAGCATGGCTGGTGACCATGGCTGGTGACCATGGAGTGAGCATGACTGGTGACCATGGAGTGAGCATGACTTGTGACCACGGAGTGAGCATGACTGGTGACCATGGAGTGACCATGACTGGTGACCATGACTGGTGACCATAGAGTGACCGGCCCTGGCACCAGCAGAGCTAACTGCCATTGTTATGGCGTTAAGGTTTCTTGAACGGAACACTGATGGTGCAGTGATTTGTACCGATTCAAAAGCAGCACTGCAAAGCCTAAGTAAAAATCGGGCAGAAAATCTTGCAATAGTCGCTGAAATTAAGAGAGCTGTGAGAGTACTTACCAATCAGGGAAGAGTCATCAAGTTTCTGTGGATCCCCTCCCATGTTGGAATATGTGGGAATGAACGAGCAGATGTGCTGGCTGCTGAAGGCGCTGAAGGAGACCATATTGAATACTTCATACCCAAGACTCTCCTACAAATTAGAGGTATTGTCAGGCAACATCACTGTGACAAGGTAACTGAGGAAAGGAGGATAGAAGCACAAACCAGTGAATCTGTACGATGGTACAACATGGTTGCAGCTGGCAATCCCAATCATTATGGCCGAAGAGGAGGAGGACGAGTGAGAGAATCAGTGATAGCGAGAATCCGTCTTGGATACAAATATCTTGGAGATATGGAATGGAAACAACAGTTGATCAGCGAAGTTGCAGAATCTGTGGTGAGAGTGATGGACACCGCCTTGACCACTATCTACGTGAATGTGAACACCTGAGAGACATTAGAAATATGTGTAGAATAATAAACCCCACATTGTTTGAGTTAGGAAAACACTATTTGTCAAATATTGATACTGTTCTTAAAAAGATTTCCCCATTTTGCACCCGCAAGATAACGTAAGCTTTTAAGGGTTGATAGATGTTAATCTTCTTGTTTGAGGAGCTGTTCACTTGAGACAGTTAAGCAAGTCCCAGCTGTGTCTGGGTACAAGTGACAGGATGAACAACCCAGCGGGCTTTCTTCCTATTGGGGAGTGTTGTACATGCTGCTATGGCGGTGTGTCCACTCACAAGATGAGTGGCGCTGCCCAATAAACTCGCCCCTCGGGCAAAATTTAAAAAATGTAAAAATTCCCACCTGTAATGTTCACTAGGCGTCTAAAACGTCTCCGGTGGTGTACTCGGAAACCATAAATAATTGACCTCTTCTGGACTATCATCCACAAGCGTCCTACACAATGGGACCTACATGCACCTTTTGTATGGACGCAACGAACAAGAACATCAATTTGCATATAAATATTTAAAGTTGAATGTGAATTGAATTGTTTGAATTGTGGTTAGACAGATGATCAAGGAACGGTTGAAGAGAGAGAGAGTCGCGGGTCGCATATTCGATCCCGCACTACACCCGCTGAGGCTCCATATATTCCCTATCATCAGATACACGTGATCACATATGAACAAAAGCATTTTGTATACTTTGCCTTATATCTTATACTCTTCAAATCTTCTGTGCGGGCTCACATCCAACTGGTTCTTGGTGGATTTCTGGGTCTGGCCGAGCGTTTTGGGCACGTTTCCTCTCCACTGATGCCTCTTTAGATCTAACATTAAATAAGTACCCAGGAATTAGGAGACTGTTGTGGGCTGCTGTCACAAGGTCAGCTGTTAGTCTAGAAGGACATCGGTAATAATAATAGGCTTCCTGTCTCTAGTAATGGGCAGCCCATTCTTTGGATTGTTACTAACTATAACTATACGTATAACTACTAACTATAGGTATCTCTGAAGCACTAACTGACGCAATCATCTCATTGGGTACTAGATGGGAAAACGATAGGTCCATTTTTAGGGAAAGGATAGGTCCATTAAAAACTGAGACATAAGAGATAACGACGAAGAGATGAGTGGTATTTTTAACATATATTTGATCTCTGTATTTACTAAAGAGAAACTGAACACTATGCCTTCAGCCGAACAAGTCTCTGTGGGTGGGGACGAGGACAGGTTGACTAGTTTAGCAGTTACCAGGGAGGATGTAATTTAACCAATAGTAAAACTGAAGCCAAACAAATCCCCAGGGCCGGATGAAGTGTTTGCCAGGGTGCTTAAAGAATGCAAAGAGGAGCTTTGCGAGCCACTGTCTACCATATTTAATAAATCAATAGAGTCAGGCAGAGTGCCAGAATCGTGGAAGGTTGCTAATGTGGTACCAATTTTTAAGAAAGGACACAGATCACTTGCATCTAACTATCGACCAATTAGCCTAACTTCTATTGTTGGAAAGTTACTTGAATCAATAATTGGAAATACAATTCGTCTTCATCTTGAAAAACATAAATTAATACATGAGTCGCAACATGGTTTTTCAAATGCCGTTCATGTTCAACAAATTTGATATCATTTTATTTAATCATAGTTGAGGCAGTTGATAGTGGTAAGGTTTGTGATGTTGTGTACCTTGACTTTAGCAAAGCTTTTGATACAGTGCCACATGAAAGACTGATTAAAACGATAGGGACTCATGGTATTGGGGGCTATATTAAATTGGATTAGGGCATGGCTATTCCAAAGGAAACAGAGAGTTAGTATAAATGGGGTTAAGTCAGAGTGGGAAAATGCTGTTAGTGGAGTGCCTCAAGGCTCTGTCCTGGGACCTCTGTTGTATATAATATATATTAATGATTTAGATCCAGGTTTGAGTAGCAACATTTGCAAAATGTTTCCGATGATACAAATCTCGGTAGGGAAATTAACACGGAAGAAGACTCGCTATCACTTCAAGTCGATCTAAATAGTGTTTTGAAATGGTCAAAAGATTGTCAGATGCAGTTTAATGCTGATAAATGTAAAGTTTTAAGGCTAGGAAATGATAATAGAGATTCAAGATACGAGCTAGATGGTGTTGAGATTACGAAGTCGGATTGCGAAAGGGATGTGGGAGTTATGATTAGTAAGAATTTAAAACCAAAGAATCAATGCATGAATGTTCGTAATAAGGCAAATAGGACACTGGGATTTATTAATCGAAGTGTTAGTAACAAGACACCTGGTGTGGTGCTTCAGCTATATCTTGCTCTGGTTAGGCCCCATTTAGATTATGCAGTTCAGTTTTGGTCACCGTACTATAGAATGGATATAAAATCACTTGAACGTGTCCAGCGTAGGATGATAAAGTTAATTCCCAAATTAGAAACATGTCATATGAAGAAAGATTAACAAAGATTAAATTGCATTCACTGGAAAGGCAAAGAGTTAGGGGTGACATGATACAGGTTTACAAGTGGGTGAATGAAGATAACAAAGGGGATATTAATAGGGTATTTATAGTATCAACACAAGGCAGAACACCAAACAATGGGTATAAATTGGATAAGTTTAAATTTGGAAATACTTGGGTAAATACTGGTTCGGTAACAGGGTTGTTGATCTGTGGAACCAATTACTGCATACAGTGGTGGAGGTGGGGTCCCTCGATTGTTTCAAGCGCGGGTTGGACATGTATATGAGTGGGATTGGGTGGTTATAGATAGGAGCTGCCTCGTATGGGCCAATAGGCCTTCTGCAGTTGCCTTTGACCTTATGTTCAACGCGGCAGTTGGAGCATAAGTACAACTGCTGCCTGTTTAGAAGGCCCAGTCAGTGTTCAACTCCCCGCAGGCCTGACTGGACGCACCTGCACAACCCTGGCTGCTCTCTCTCTGTCTCTTTCTCTCTCTCTCTGTCTGTCTCTCTCTGTCTCTGTCTCTGTCTCTCTGTCTCTCTCTCTCTCTCTCTCTCTCTCTCTCTCTCTCGTGTGTGAGAGATACACACATATTGGTGACAGATGAGTGAAGGCGGATGTGGAGATAAGAGTGTGAACAGGAATATTTTACATATTACCAGTCACTTATATATCACCTGTCACTCATATGTCTTCCGTCTCCCATATATCTTGTGTCGCCTCTGGCAACCCGATCAGCTCATGGGTCCAACTGTCACACAGCTGAGCCGCTTCAAAGTTCGTTCTGGCCTCTCGAAAGCCAGTCCCCACTTCCAGACGCACTAACGTCAACGCCTCTCTATATATATTAATGCTCACATCACACGCACCAACTCATGCCTATATGAGCTTCTTGGCTCCTAGCCTAACACTATCACTTAGACAATAAGATAGCAAGAAATATTCACTACATATAAAATACCCCCAAAGAATGAGGTGATTTGATAAAATACCATAACCAAGATTACCAACAGAGGGCCGGCGGGGGATGGGGAATTAGCCTCGGCTACCATCCTCTTTTGTCCGGTCGTGTTGGTCGAGTGGTTAAGGGATCCTGTACATCAGTTGCATTGCTTCTGGCAGTATGGGTTCAAGTCACTTCTGGGGTGTGAGTTTTTAGTTGCATATATGCCTGGAGACCGTTCAGGCTTGTTTGCATATATATGTATATATATATATATATGTTTTTACTGATGACGGTAAATGAAAAATTAATTCTCCAATTTTCATTCTGTATTTCTTAGTCTGACGCGACACTTGAGCGCGTTTCATAAAACTTATTACATTTTCAAAGACTTTAGTTACACACACTGAACAGAGTTTAAACAGCTTTTCTTTTTTATATACCTGCATTTGGGTGAGGTGACATGTTACAATGGTTTGGGGTGAGGTGAGAACAAACACAGAACACGAAACAATGGGTATAAGCTAAAGGGAAGAATAGATCTGTAACTGCAGAAGGCCTATTGGCCCATATTTCTTGATGTTTCTATATTGGAGCGGAGTCTTGAAGTGGGTAGAATATAGTTGTGCGTTAATTGGCTGTTGATTGCTGGTGTTGACTTCTTGATGTGTAGTGCCTCGCAGATGTCAAGCCGCCTGTTGTCGCTGTATCTATCAATGATTTCTGTGTTGTTTGTTAAGATTTCTCTGGTAATATAACATATAATCTCTTCCCACAACCAAACCATCACCAGAGAAATCTTAACAAACAACACAGAAATCATTGATAGATACAGCGACAACAGGCGGCTTGACATCTGCGAGGCACTACACATCAAGAAGTCAACACCAGCAATCAACAGCCAATTAACGCACAACTATATTCTACCCACTTCAAGACTCCGCTCCAATATAGAAACATCAAGAAATATGGGCCAATAGGCCTTCTGCAGTTACAGATCTATTCTTCCCTTTAGCTTATACCCATTGTTTCGTGTTCTGTGTTTGTTCTCACCTCACCCCAAACCATTGTAACATGTCACCTCACCCAAATGCAGGTATAAAAAGAAAAGCTGTTTAAACTCTGTTCAGTGTGTGTAACTAAAGTCTTTGAAAATGTAATAAGTTTTACGAAACGCGCTCAAGTGTCGCGTCAGACTAAGAAATATATATATATATATATATATATATATATATATATATATATATATATATATATATATATATATATATATATATATATATATATATATATATATATATATATATATATATATATATATATATATATATATATATATATATATATATATATATATATATATATATACATATATACAGCCGTACCCGGCCACCCGTTGCTGTGACTCAGAAACACATGTGCGTTGCTGTGCTACAGCTACTTTCCCATCTCCCAGTCCTCCCCACTATTCCCCCCTCCCCCGTGCAATTTGGGGGGGGGGATTTGCAATGCAATGCAATTTGGAAGCCGGTCGGCCGAGCGGACAGCACACTGGAATTGTGATCCTGTGGTCCTGGGTTCGATCCCAGGCGCCGGCGAGAAACATGGGCAGAGTTTCTTTCACCCTATGCCCCTGTTACCTAGCAGTAAAATAGGTACCTGGGTGTTAGTCAGCTGTCACGGGCTGCTTCCTGGGGGTGGAGGCCTGGTCGAGGACCGGGCCGCGGGGACACTAAAGCCCCGAAATCATCTCAAGATTATCTCAAGATAGTCCCGTCCCCTCATCTTCCCCACCATTCCCCCCCCCCTCCCCTGTCCCCTCTTCCTCCCCACACTACTCCACTTCCCTGTTCCCTTGTCCTCCCCTCCCCATTCTCAATTTCCCCCATCCATTAACAAATATTTTATATCTGTATTTACTAAAGAAGAACTTAACAATATGCCTTCAGCCGAACAAGTCTATGTGGGTGGGGATGGAGAATGGTTGACTAGTTTAGCAGTTACCAGGGAGGATGTAATTAATCAAATAGTAAAACTAAAACCAAACAAATCCCCAGGGCCGGATGAAGTGTTTGCCAGGGTGCTTAAAGAATGCAAAGAGGAGCTTTCCGAGCCACTGTCTACCATATTTAATAAATCAATAGAGTTAGGTAGAGTGCCAGAGCCATGGAAGGTAGCTAATGTGGTACCAATTTTTAAGAAAGGAGATAGATCACTTCCATCAAACTATCGGCCAATTAGCCTAACGTCTATTGTGGGAAAGTTACTTGAATCGATAATTGCAAATGCAATTCGTCTTCATCTTGAAAAACATAAATTAATAAATGAGTCGCAACATGGTTTTACAAATGGCCGTTCATGTTTAACAAATTTGCTATCTTTTTATTCCAGCATAGTTGAGGCAGTTGATAGTGGTAAGGATTGTGATGTTGTGTACCTTGACTTTAGCAAAGCTTTTGATACAGTGCCACATGAAAGACTAATTAAAAAAATAGAGGCTCATGGTATTGGGGGTGCTATATTAAGCTGGATTAGGGCATGGCTATTCCAAAGGAAACAGAGAGTTAGTATAAATGGGGTTAAGTCAGAGTGGGATAATGTTGTTAGTGGAGTGCCTCAAGGCTCTGTCCTGGGACCTCTGTTGTTCATAATATATATAAATGATTTAGATTCAGGTTTGAGTAGCAACATTTGCAAATTTGCAGATGATACAAAAATCGGTAGGGAAATTAACACGAAAGAAGACTCGGTATCACTTCAAGTTGATCTAAATAGGGTTTTAAAATGGTCAAAAGACTGGCAGATGCAGTTTAATGCTGATAAATGTAAAGTTTTGAGGCTAGGTAATGATGATAGAGTTACAAGATACGAGCTAGATAGTGTTGAGATTGCGAAGTCGGATTGCGAAAGGGATCTAGGAGTTATAATTAGTAAGAATTTAAAACAAAAGGATCGATGCATGAATGTTCGTAATAAGGCAAATAGGACACTGGGATTTATTAATCGAAGCGTTAGTAACAAGACACCTGGTGTGGTTCTTCAGCTATATCTTGCTCTAGTTAGGCCCCATTTAGATTATGCAGTTCAGTTTTGGTCGCCGTACTATAGAATGGATATAAATTCACTTGAACGTGTCCAGTGTATGATGACAAAGTTAATTCCCCAAATTAGAAATCTTTCATACGAAGAAAGATTAATAAAGCTTAAATTGCATTCACTGGAAAGGCGAAGAGTTAGGGGTGACATGATAGAAGTTTAGAAGTGGATGAATGGACATAACAAAGGAAATATTAATAGGGTATTAAAAGTATCAACACAAGACAGAACACGAAACAATGGGTATAAATTGGATAAGTTTAGATTTAGGAAAGACTTGGGTAAATACTGGTTCGGTAACAGGGTTGTTGATTTGTGGAACCAATTACCGCGTAACGTGGTGGAGGTGGGGTCCCTCGATTGTTTCAAGCATGGGTTAGACATGTATATGAGTGGGATTGGGTGGTAATAAATAGGAGCTGCCTCGTATGGGCCAATAGGCCTTCTGCAGTTACCTTTGTTCTTATGTTCTTATGTTCTCAATTCCCCCATCCCCACCATCCCCAACTCCCCCGTCCCGTCGTCCTCCCCACCATTCCCCACTCCCTCGTCCGATACATTCCCAAATGATCTGATGTTCCCATTAGAAAATTGGGACCATCAAATGATCTAATGTTCACATCAATGAAAAATATGAAAAACAGGAAAAAAAGAATTGAAAAACATGAAAAAACTAAATTCAAGAAATATACGGTATGGTAAACAACACAACTTAATTCCAAAGCAATGTCATACAAAATAATTGAATCAAAATGAAAATAAATAAAAATCTATGAAAATTCAATTTATCAATGCCATCGGAAACTTTAAACTGGAATCGTAACATATTTAGTTCAGCTTGTGGTGCTCTTATATACAACAGATGGCACTGTTTTTAAAAAGGAGCACGTTTTTACCTGTCACAGGTGTGGCATCTATATCGTAAGTATATAAAAACACGTGTATATTCGAATGCAACGTTGTGTCAAAATTTCGAAGCAATCGGTAAAGAGGTTTCGAACATTTCCCTCACATGAAAAATGCTGTTTGTCAAAAAAACATTTTTTTTTACGGTCACAGACGTGACAGCTATACTACACAGACATGTAGTATGCATATAAAAACCTGCTCGGATGCGAATGGAACATTGTGTGAAAATTTCAAAGCAATCGGTGAAAAACTTTCATAGATTAGCGATTTTGAACAAACGAACATTTCCATTTTTATTTATATAGATATATCACCAGTCACCCATATATCACTAGTCATCCATATATCACGAGTCACTCATACTTCACCCGTCACCCATATATCACCAGTCACCCAGATATCACCAGTCAACCAGCTATCACCAGTCAACCAGATATCACCAGTCAACCAGATATCACCCGTCACCCAGATATCACCATTCAACCAGATATCACCAGTCAATCAGATATCACCCGTCACGAAGATATCACCCATCACCCATATATCACCAGTCACAAATATATCACCTGTCACCCATATATCCCCATATATCACCTATTACTCATATATCACTAGTCACCCATATATCACCCATTGCCAATATATCACCAGTCACCCAGATATCACCCGTCACCCAGATATCACCTGTCACTTAAATGTCAACTATCCAAATACCATCAATCATATGAAACTTTAACAGGCAGCCGTACCATCTACCAATATACAATCTACGAAAAGAATAATAATTTAAATTCAATATTCTTTTTCAGAAATGCTTATACATTTACAGTTTGGTGAGTTTACACAAATTTACAGCCAGTTATTTACCAATGATAAAATCACAATAATATCATAACAAACAAAAAGCTCTTCATAAGTCGTCAAATGTCTGGGATCTGCACTAAGAGCTAGAGCGAGACATTATTCCCAGACACGTGGTCTAAATATCAATGACAGTGACTGAATATGTATTGGTTGATGCCTGTGTGGACATTAACTCATCATACTGACACACTGCTCTTGCCTCACCCGCCTACTAATACACGCATCACTGCTAGCTAATGACGCCAGCTTAGTCTTGTTCATTTATTATGCATCCCTTTCCCCATCCTGTGGGCGGCGGTGGAAAGGGTTACAGAAGCACATAATGGGCTCAGGGACTGAACCCCACAATTCACTTAGCTAAGCAAGTTACAATCTTGATGAGCTAGTTACAAAATTCAAGGAACATCGTCACATCAACAATGGGTTCGAGATCGACCACAAGTACAGTTTCTAAACTAAGCAACTGACATATGTGGAGAGCTAGTGTCAAAATTTATATATTTATCCTACATACCGTCCCCCATCTAGTGGGCAGCGGTGAATAGGTTACAATCACTTATTTACTACTTTCAGTTAGCAAACTGGGGATATTAGGCCAAGACTTCTGGCAGCAGATCACTTTGAATGAAATATTTACACATATCATGAACATTTGTTATAGAACTTTCTCTGAATTAACTTATTTGCTCGCACTCCATCACATAGTGACGGAGGGTGTGTGAATAATTTTGTTGACACAGTTAACATTTAGTCAGGTCTACATCAGCAGAGAATGAGAATTCCCAGAGATACTTGCAATCGAGTCTAAGCCGAGTAGTAGTAACATCTAGAAGTCTGCTGATTTTATTGGATGAACCATAGATGTGTGGCTCCTCTTGCATGATAGTATATCCCATGATAGTATATAGTATATAGATAGTTTAGGGATAGATGGAATTACTGGTGTCGATTTCACTTTGCCTTAGATCTACAAGATTTTGTTGTAGTTCTTGGTGTATTATTGCTCTCAGATTGCTTATTGACAATCCAAGGTTATACTCAATTCTCCTTTAAAGGCAGATTTTTTTGGCTAACTCATCAGCTCTATCATGCATTCGGAGGCCACCATGAGATGGAGTCCACATGAAATGGACTCTGTTACCATCATTAATATTTTGGTTGTATTTGTGTCTAGCTTCAGACACGAGCATGTTACAGTTATGCCTTAAAAGAGTTGAGAGCAATTAAGGTTGATAAAAAGTCACTTACAATTAATGTATCAAGTTTGAAGACTTGTACACATTTCATTGCAAGAAGCAAGGCAAATAGTTTGGTCTGAAGGGTAGATCACGAACCCTTGGATTTGAGTTTGCTATCTTGTTTTAAGTTTGTTTTAGGTAAGACCCAATGCCGGGCCGTGGTGCACACGGGTCCATAGCTCTAGTCATCAAACAAGACACACATTGTTGGGCATGTTAGCAGTGGGATATACAGGTCAGCGCGTACTTTTCGTTCCTTTGTAAAGTACTCGCTGACCTGTCACTCTGAGAAAGGTAGGGGGGACCTGACCTAGAACAGTACTTGTTAACCTGTCTCCTATTTTAGGGATAAATTTTGTCAGACTTTTAGTTTGGGATATGCCGCCACCTGTTTAACACCGATTAAAGAATGATTTTGTTTTCAGAGTCTGATTTAAGACTGATTTTTTTCAGGGTTCCAGTTTCTGCTAAGGCGTCACCTTTTCTAGGGGTAATTTTTGTCAGAGAATAGTTTTAATAGAAGTTTCTTAATTAAATTTTTATAGAGAAAAGTAATTCTAAATATTTACAGAGTTTTACTTACACCTGTGGTCTTAAAAAGAGTGCTTATGGATAAAAATAAACTATACGAACGTAAGAAGATGTTTTGCTAAAGTAATTCTCAGTACTGTATTTAAAAGTTACTTCTTGGACCTGGCTTTAAACATTTATAAGTGTAGTTTCGCTATTAAGCAATCAACTTCCCTGAAATTTAAAACCGCTATATTTCAGACGCAGAAAATAAAAGCAAAGCAATTACTAGCTCCCGTCCCCGCATTTGCTCCCTCTCCCATCCTCATTGGCATCCAATCAATTCTCCTACGATTTAAACGCGTTACATTTCTGACGCAGTAAATAAGATCAAGACAGTAAACGAGCTCCAACATTTGTCCTCCGCCTTAGTTTACTCTTTCAACTCCGCTATTACATGATCAATTTCCTACAGATTTAAAACAGTTATTTCTGACCTAGTCAAGAAAACCCTTTATTTACCGAGCTCTGGCTCTTGTCCCCGCCTTAGATAATTCATACAATTTTGCTACTATCAAATTTCCCTGAAATTTAAAACTATTATATTTTGTATGCAGCAAATAAAAGCAAAGCAATTACCGAGTTCTAGCTCCTGTCCTCATCTTACTTCATTCATACAACTCTGCTATTATCTAAACAATTTCCTCAAGATTTAAAACATAGTTATTTCATACATAGTAATAACAGAAAATAAAGCTAACAAGTTCCAGCTCCTGTCCTCCACCTTAGTTCTCTCTTGTATCTTCATTAATATCTACCCAAATCCTCCTTACATTTAAAACCACTATATTTCGAATGTAGTAAAATAGATCAAAGCAATTGCAGAGCTCTAACTCCTGACCTCCGCTTTAGTTCAATGTTCATCAAACTTAGTTATTCCAGAACATCAGACCGGCTCCCACCTATCACCTTATAACAGTAAACATATCCTCTCCTCCAATACTCTTGTTTACTCAGCTCTGTAAATAAACATTCACAAGTAATTATCACATTCTCATAACACACACACACCTTCCCCCCCCCCTAACCCTCCATGAGCCCGCGCCCGTCCTCTCACTTATCTCTCATAACACACACACCTTCCCCCCCCCCCCTAACCCTCCATGAGCCCGCGCCCGTCCTCTCACTTATCTCTCATAACACACACACCTTCCCCCCCCCCCTAACACTCCATGAGCCCGCGCCCGTCCTCTCACTTATCTCCCTCTTATCCTCAGCTCCCCCTCAACCTCACCCCCTTATCTCCCTGCATCTCACCTTTCCCCAAGTCCACCCAAACCTTCCCCCTCCCTCACCCCCTTCTCCAATTTCCCTCTGCCCTTATCTCACCCCCTTAACCCCCCCCCCACTGAACTGCCCTCCTCGCTTCCCGAACTCCACCCAAACCTTCCCCTCAATAAATGAAAATGCAGCAATTACCAATAATCTTACCATATTGTGTGTGTTCTCTCCATGTTCTCTGTACAACATTTTACTCATCATTCATGTTCTCAGCATATTCTCTGTACAACATTTTACTCATCATTCATGTTCTCAGCATATTCTCTGTACAACATTTTACTCATCATTCATGTTCTCAGCATATTCTCTGTACAACATTTTACTCATCATTCATGTTCTCAGCATATTCTCTGTACAACATTTTACTCATCATTCATGTTCTCAGCATATTCTCTGTACAACATTTTACTCATCATTCATGTTCTCAGCATATTCTCTGTACAACATTTACTCATCATTCATGTTCTCAGCATATTCTCTGTACAACATTTTACTCGTCATTCATGTTCTCAGCATATTCTCTGTACAACATTTTACTCGTCATTCATGTTCTCAGCATATTCTCTGTACAACATTTTACTCGTCATTCATGTTCTCAGCATATTCTCTGTACAACATTTTACTCGTCATTCATGTTCTCAGCATATTCTCTGTACAACATTTTACTCGTCATTCATGTTCTCAGCATATTCTCTGTACAACATTTTACTCGTCATTCATGTTCTCTCCATATTCTCTGTACAACATTTTACTCGTCATTCATGTTCTCTCCATATTCTCTGTACAACATTTTACTCGTCATTCATGTTCTCTCCATATTCTCTGTACAACATTTTACTCATCATTCATGTTCTCTCCATATTCTCTGTACAACATTTTACTCATCATTCATGTTCTCTCCATATTCTCTGTACAACATTTTACTCATCATTCATGTTCTCAGCATATTCTCTGTACAACATTTTACTCATCATTCATGTTCTCAGCATATTCTCTGTACAACATTTTACTCATCATTCATGTTCTCAGCATATTCTCTGTACAACATTTTACTCATCATTCATGTTCTCAGCATATTCTCTGTACAACATTTTACTCATCATTCATGTTCTCAGCATATTCTCTGTACAACATTTTACTCATCATTCATGTTCTCAGCATATTCTCTGTACAACATTTTACTCATCATTCATGTTCTCAGCATATTCTCTGTACAACA
>WNGS01169136.1:0-17168 GCA_020271785.1 Procambarus virginalis
ACCTCTCCAGCACGTACACCTGGACCTCCCAGCACGTACACCTGGACTTCTCCAGCACGCACACCCGGACCCCTCTCCAGCACGTATACCTGGACCTCTCCAGCACGTACACCTGGACCTCTCCAGCACGTACCACCGTGACGTCTAAAGCACGTACACCTGGACCTCTTCAGCACGTATACCTGGACTTCTCNCCAGGGAAGCACACAATATACCACCACCACCAGGGAAGCACACAATATACCACCACCAGGGAAGCACACAATATACCACCACCAGGGAAGCACACAATATACCACCACCACCAGGGAAGCACACAATATACCACCACCAGGGAAGCACACAATATACCACCACCACCAGGGAAGCACACAATATACCACCACCACCAGGGAAGCACACAATATACCACCACCAGGGAAGCACACATATACCACCACCACCACCAGGGAAGCACACAATATACCACCACCACCAGGGAAGCACACAATATACCACCACCACCAGGGAAGCACACAATATACCACCACCACCAGGGAAGCACACAATATACCACCACCACCAGGGAAGCACACAATATACCACCACCACCAGGGAAGCACACAATATACCACCACCACCAGGGAAGCACACAATATACCACCACCCACCAGGGAAGCTCACAATATACACTACCAACAGGAAGCACACAATATACGACCACCAGGGAAGCCACACAATATACCACCACCACCAGGAAGCACACATATACCACCACCACCAGGGAAGCACATAGTATACACCACCACCAGGGAAGCTCACACAATATACACCACCACCAGGGAAGCTCACAAATACCACCACCACCAGGGAAGACACAATATACCCACCACCAGGGAAGCACACAATAACCACCACCACCAGGGGAAGCACACAATATACCACCACACCAGGGAAGCACACAATATACCACCACCACCAGGGAAGCACACAATACACCACCACCACCAGGGAAGCATACAATATACCACTACCAGGGAAGCACACAATATACCACCACCACCAGGGAAGCACACAATATACCACCACCACCAGGGAAGCACACAATATACCACCACCACCAGGGAAGCACACAATATACCACCACCACCAGGGAAGCACACAATATACCACCACCACCAGGGAAGCACACAATATACCACCACCACCAGGGAAGCACACAATACACCACCACCACCAGGGAAGCATACAATATACCACCACCAGGGAAGCACACAATATACCACCACCACCAGGGAAGCACACGATACACCACCACCACCAGGGAAGCATACAATATACCACCACCAGGGAAGCACACAATATACCACCACCAGGGAAGCACACAATATACCACCACCAGGGAAGCACACAATATACCACCACCAGGGAAGCACACAATACCACCACCAGGGAAGCACACAATATACCACCACCAGGGAAGCACACCAACATTACAATCACTGCTACAGAGAGAGTAGCCACGCGCCTAAGACGAATAAGCAACATTAAAACTTTATCTTTGTAGAGTGTAACTTTAGAGAGTTCTTCACCCCCCCCCCCATGCCCTGCCTGTGGCCGGGCTGGTCTTGTGGTACCTTGATCTAAAAGCCTGTTACTTCCAACGACCCGCATGCCCACATACCAATTACACCAAGGTTCTTCAAGGTACGAGTCGCGACCCATTATTTGGTCCCAAGGACCAGTTAACTGGGTCCCATGTTCATAATAAATAAATTGAAGGTGAGAAAATATATTTGTGACAATTAAAGTATTAGGAATTTGATGAATGAATATATAAATATTCTTATTTTATCCTTTGTTATCAATAAATTATTTTTTAAACTATTAAATCATGACATTAATAATAGCCTTGGCATGGTTGATGAAGGAGAACCGTGATTAAATATGGGTGACAGAGAGAGACAGAGAGAGAAACAGAGAGAGAGAGAGAGACAGAGAGAAAGACAGACAGAGACAGAAAGGCTAGCTGACGACTAAATAACAGTAAAGGATGCTCACTGAGGACTCAACAACTTCTGACCACACCCTGATGCTGTATGTCACATCTGACCACACCCTGATGCTGTATGTTACATCTGACCACACCCTGATGCTGTATGTCACATCTGACCACACCCTGATGCTGTATGTCACATCTGACCACACCCTGATGCTGTATGTCACATCTGACCACACCCTGATGCTGTATGTCACATCTGACCACACCCTGATGCTGTATGTCACATCTGACCACACCCTGATGCTGTATGTCACATCTGACCACACCCTGATGCTGTATGTTACATCTGACCACACCCTGATGCTGTATGTCACATCTGACCACACCCTGATCCTGTATGTTACATCTGACAACACCTTGATCCTGTATGTTACATCTGACCACACCTTGATCCTGTATGTTACATCTGACAACACCTTATTCCTGTATGTTACATCTGACTACACCTTGATCCTGTATGTTACATCTGACCACACCTTGATCCTGTATGTTACATCTGACCACACCCTGATCCTGTGTGTCACATCTGACCACACCTTGATCCTGTATGTTACATCTGACCACACCTTGATCCTGTATGTTACATCTGACCACACCTTGATCCTGTATGTTACATCTGACCACACCTTGATCCTGTATGTTACATCTGACCACACCCTGATCCTGTGTGTCACATCTGACCACACCCTGATGATGTATGTTACATCTGACCACACCCTGATGATGTATGTTACATCTGACCACACCTTGATCCTGTATGTTACATCTGACCACACCCTGATCCTGTGTGTCACATCTGACCACACCCTGATGCTGTATGTTACATCTGACCACACCCTGATCCTGTGTGTTACATCTGACCACACCCTGATCCTGTGTGTTACATCTGACCACACCTTGATCCTGTATGTTACATCTGACCACACCTTGATCCTGTATGTTACATCTGACCACACCCTGATCCTGTGTGTTACATCTGACCACACCCTGATGCTGTATGTCACTGTATGTTGATCCTATGATACAGCAAGCAGCAGCTTGATCTTATAAGATACCTCGGACCTCACCTTGATACTATACTACACCTCAGACCACTCCTTGATCCTGTACAACACGTGACACAACACCTTGATCCAGTACGAGACAACAGACAACAGTTTGATCCTCTCGTATGCAGCAGACCGCACCCTAATGCCTGATCCTTTAGAATGCAGCAGACAGCACCCTAATGCCTGATCTTGTAGGATGCAGCAGACCGCATCTTAGTGCTTGGTCCTATATGACAAACAAACTTTACGAGAAGGTAAAACTAACAAACACGTAAATATGACAAAGAAAGACTCAAAGAATGTAAAGATTTCCTCAGAATGAAATACAGACGAAGAGGAGAAGGTTGTGAAGCCTTTAGGAAACACAAGAACTGAGGTACACTCCAGCATCACCAAAAGACTTCATGATAAAAAAAAGGTATATGTGAATAATTGACCCGGAAAAAAATTGGACAGAAAGAGTGTAAATGTTTGTTTGCTAACAGCGTTATAAAGCCCGGACAAATTACCCTCCGGCTTTACACTTGCGAACACGATGCAAAAAGCTGTTAGATAAATATTTGGAGATCAGATTTTTTAATTAACTATAAACAGCTCTCGGAGCGCAAAATGCACATGTTTGGCCCAGCGAGTAAACGGACGGATGGTGCTTCAGTGTGGGTATTATGGTGGACTATGGCAGGGTGGATGGTTGCTTCAGTGTGGGTATTATGGTGGCCTATGGCAGGGTGGATGGTTGCTTCAGTGTGGGTATTATGGTGGCCTATGGCAGGGTGGATGGTTGCTTCAGTGTGGGTATTATGGTGGACTATGGCAGGGCGGATGGTTGCTTCAGTGTGGGTATTATGGTGGACTATGGCAGGGTGGATGGTTGCTTCAATGTGGGTATTATGGTGGACTATGGCAGGGTGGATGGTTGCTTCAGTGTGGGTATTATGGTGGACTATGGCAGGGCGGATGGTTGCTTCAATGTGGGTATTATGGTGGACTATGGCAGGGTGGATGGTTGCTTCAATGTGGGTATTATGGTGGACTATGGCAGGGTGGATGGTTGCTTCAGTGTGGGTATTATGGTGGACTATGGCAGGGCGGATGGTTGCTTCAGTGTGTGTTTATTATGGTGGACTATGGCAGGGTGGATGGTTGCTTCAATGTGTGGGTATTATGGTGGACTATGGCAGGGTGGATGGTTGCTTCAGTGTGGGTATTATGGTGGAATATGGCAGGGCGGATGGTTGCTTCAGTGTGGGTATTATGGTGGACTATGGCAGGGCAGATGGTGGCTTCAGTGTGGGTATTATGGTGGACTATGGCAGGGTGGATGGTTGCTTCAGTGTGTGGGTATTATGGTGGACTATGGCAGAGCGGATGGTTGCTTCAGTGTGTGTTTATTATGGTGGACTATGGCAGGGCGGATGGTTGCTGCAATGTGTGGGTTATGGTGGACTATGGCAGGGCGGATGGTTGCTTCAGTGTGTGGGTATTATGGTGAACTATGGCAGGGTGGATGGTTGCTTCAGTGTGTGGGTATTATGGTGGACTATGGCAGGGTGGATGGTTGCTTCAGTGTGTGGGTATTATGGTGAACTATGGCAGGGTGGATGGTTGCTTCAGTGTGTAGGTATTATGGTGGACTATGGCAGGGCTGTTGGTTGCTTCAATGTGTGGGTATTATGGTGGACTATGGCAGAGCGGATGGTTGTTTCAGTGTAGGTATTATGGTGGACTATGGCAGGGCGGATGGTTGCTTCAGTGTGTGGGTATTATGGTGGACTATGGCAGGGCGGATGGTTGCTTCAGTGTGGGTATTATGGTGGACTATGGCAGGGCGGATGGTTGCTTCAGTGTGTGGGTATTATGGTGGACTATGGCAGGGCGGATGGTTGCTTCAGTGTGTGGGCATTATGGTGGACTATGGCAGGGCGGATGGTTGCTACAGTGTGTGGGTATTATGGTGGACTATGGCAGGTTGGATGGTTGCTTCAGTGTGTGGGTATTATGGTGGACTATGGCAGTGCGGATGGTTGCTTCAATGTGTGGGTATTATGGTGGACTATGGCAGGGTGGATGGTTGCTTCAGTACTCACTTATTTGTGCTTGCGGGGGTTGAGCTCTGGCTCTTTGGTCCCGCCTCTCAACCGTCAATCAACTGGTGTACAGATTCCTTAGCCTATTGGGCTCTATCATATCTACATTTGAAACTGTGTATGGAGTCAGCCTCCACCACATCACTCCCTAGTGCATTCCATTTATTTACTACACTGACACTGAAAAAAATTTCTAACGTCTCTGTGGCTCATCTAGGTACTAAGTTTCCACCTGTGTCCCCTTGTTCGTGTCCCACCCGCGCTAAAGAGTTTGTCTTTGTCCACCCTTTCAATTCCCCTGAGAATTTTGTAGGTGGTTATCATGTCTCACCTTACTCCTCTGTTTTCCAGGGTTGTGAGGGTCAGCTCCTTCAGCCTCTCCTCGTAACTCATTCCTCTCAGTTCCGGGACCAGTCTGGTGGCATACCTCTGAATCTTTTCTAACTTCGTCTTGTGTTTAACTAGGTATGGACTCCAGGCTGGAGCTGCATATTCCAGGATTGGTCTTACATAAGTGGTATACAGGGTCCTGAACGATTCCATACACAAGTTTCTAAAGGCAGTTCTTATATTGGCCAGTTTAGCATATGCTGCTGATGATATCCTTTTGATGTGGGCCTCTGGGGATAGGTTCGGTGTGATATCGACCCCCAGATCTTTCTTTCTATTTGACTCTTGCAGGATTTCACCTCCCAGATGGTACCTGTGTTCAGCCTTCTGCTCCCTTCGCCTAATTTCATTACTTTACACTTTCCTGAGTTGAACTTTAGCAGCCATTTCCTAGACCATTCCTCCAGTTTGCCCAGGTCGTCCTGTAGTCTCTGTCTATCTTCATCTGTTTTTATTCTTCTCATAATTTTTGCATCATCAGCAAACTTTGGGAGGAATGAGTCTATTCTCATAACTCAGGAAAGTGTAAGGTGATGAAATTAGGTGAAGGGAGCAGAAGGCTGAACACAAGGTATCATCTGGGAGGTGAACTCCTGCAAGAGTGAAATAGAGAGAAAGATCTGGGGGTTGATATCACACCGAACCTGTCCCCAGAGGCCCACATCAAAAGAATATCATCATCGGCATATGCTAGACTGACCAATATAAGAACTGCCTTTAGAAACTTGTGTAAGGAATCGTCCAGGACCCTGTATACCACTTATGTCAGACCAATCCTGGAATATGCAGCTCCAGCCTGGAGTCCATATCTAGTTAAACACAAGACAAAGTTAGAGAAGTTTCAGCGGAATGCCACCGAACTTGTCCCGGAACTGAGAGGTATGAGCAACGAAGAAAGGCTGAAGGAGCTGACCTCACGTCCCTAGGAAACAGAAGAGTAAGGGGAGACATGATAACCACCTACAAAATTCTCAGGGAAATTGACAGGGTGGATAAAGACAAACTCTTCAGCGCGGGTGGGACACGAACAAGGGGACACAGGTGGAAGCTTAGTACCCAGATGAGCCACAGAGACGTTAGAAAGAATTCTTTCAATGTCAGAGTTGTTAGTAAATGGCATTCATTAGGAAGTGATGTGGTGGAGGCTGACTCCATACACAGTTTCAAATGTAAATATGATAGAGCCCAGTAGGCTCAGGAATCTATTCACCAGTTGATTGATGGTTGAGAGGCGGGAACAAAGAGACCAAGCTCAACCCCGGCAAGCACAAATAGGTGAGAACACACACATAGGGAATCAGGGTGCTGAGTAGACAGTGCGCGGGATTCGTAATCCTGTGGCCCGGGTTCGATTTCCGGCGCCGGCCGAGACAAATAGGAAGAGTTTCTTTCACCCTAATGGTCCTGTTACCTAGCAGTAAATAGGTACCTAGGAGTTAGTCAGCTGTCACGGGCTGCTTCCTTTAGAAGCCGGGAAGAAGGGAAAAGGAAGCACTGAATGACAATAGTAAAGAGAGGGAAGTGGGAGGGACTCGAACTGTAAATACTGCCTCAGCTCGTACACCTGGACCTCTCCAGCACGTACACCTGGACCTCTCCAGCACGTACACCTGGACCTCTCCAGCACACACACCTAGACCTCTCCAGCACGCACACCTGGACCTCTCCAGCACGTACACCGGGACCTCTCCAGCACGCACACCGGGACTTCTCCAGCACGTACACCTGGACCTCTCATGCACGTACACCTGGACCTCTCCAGCACGTACACCTGGACCTCTCCAGCACGCACACCGGGACCTCTCCAGCACGTACACCTGGGCCTCTACAGCACGTACACCTGGACCTCTCCAGCACGTACACCTGGACCTCTCCAGTACGTACACCTGGACCTCTCCAGCACGTACACCTGGACCGCTCCAGCACGTACACCTGGACCTCTCCATCACGTACACCTGGACCTCTCCATCACGTACACCTGGACCTCTCCAGCACGTACACCTGGACCTCTCCAACACGTACACCTGGACCTCTCCAACACGTACACCTGGACCTCTCCAGCACGCACACCGGGACCTCTCCATCACGTACACCTGGACCTCTCCAGCACGTACACCGGGACCTCTCCATCACGTACACCGGGACCTCTCCATCACGTACACCTGGACCTCTCCAACACGTACACCTGGACCTCTCCAGCACGCACACCGGGACCTCTCCATCACGTACACCGTGACCTCACCAGTACGTACACCTGGACCTCTCCAGCACGTACACCTGGACCTCAGCAGTACGTACACCGGGACCTCTCCAGCACGTACAACGGACCTCTCCATCACGCACACAGGGACCTCTCCAGCACGTACACCTGGACCTCACCAGCACGTACACCTGGACCTCTCCAGCACGTACACCTTGACCTCTTCAGCACGTACACCTGGACCTCTTCAGCACGTACACCTGGACCTCTTCAGCACGTACACCTGGACCTCTTCAGCACGTACACCCGGAACTCTCCAGCACGTACACCTGGACCTCTCCAGCACGCACACCGTGACCTCACCAGTACGCACACCTGGACCTCTCCAGCACGCACACCGGGACCTCTCCATCACGTACACCGTGACCTCACCAGTACGTACACCTGAACCTCACCAGCACGTACACCTGGACTCTTCAGCACGTACACCTGGACCTCTTCAGCACGTACACCTGGACCTCTTCAGCACGTACACAGGACCTCTCCAGCACGTACACGGGACCTCCTCCAGCACTCCACCGTGACCTCACCAGGTACGCACACCTGGACCTCTCCAGCACGCACACCGGGCCTCTCATCACTACACCGTGACCTCACCATACGTACACCTGAACCTCACCAGCACGTACACCGGACCTCTCCAGCACGTACACCTGGACCTTAGGCTGTATGTACGTAACCTGGACCTCTCCATCACGTACACCTGGACCTCTCCATCACGTAACCTGGAACTCTCCAACACGTACCCCTGGACCTCTCCATCACGCACACCGGGACCTCTCCAGCACGTACACCGGGACCTCTCCAGCACGTACACCTGGACCTCTCCAGCACGTACACCTGGACCTCTCCAGCACGTACACCGGACCTCTCCATCACGTACACCTGGACCTCTCCGTCACGTTACACCTGGAACTCTCCAACACGTACACCTGACCTCTCCATCACGTACACCGTGACCTCACCGTACGTACACCTGAACGACTCATGAGCACGTACACCTGGACCTGTCCAGCACGTACAACCTGGACTCTCAGCAGTACGTACACCGGGACCTCTCCAGCACGTACACGGGACCTCTCCAGCACGTACCCTGGACCTCACCAGCACGTACACCTGGACCTCTCCAGCACGTACACCGGACCTCTCCAGCACGTACACCTGAGCTCACCAGCACGTACACCTGGACCTCTCCACACTACACCTGGACCTCTTAAGCACTACACCTGGACCTCTTCAGCACGTACACCTGGACCTCTTCAGCCCGTACACCTGGACCTCTTCAGCACGTACACCTGGACCTCTTCAGCACGTACACCTGGCGTCTCCAGCACGTACACCTGGACCTCTCCAGCACGTCACCGTGACCTCACCATACGCACACCTGAACCTCACCAGCACGTACACCTGGACNACCACACCCTGATGCTGTATGTCACATCTGACCACACCCTGATGCTGTATGTTACATCTGACCACACCTTGTGCTGTATGTTACATCTGACCACACCCTGATCCTGTATGTTACATCTGACCACACCCTGATGCTGTATGTCACATCTGACCACACCCTGATGCTGTATGTTACATCTGACCACACCTTGATGCTGTATGTTACATCTGACCACACCCTGATGCTGTATGTTACATCTGACCACACCCTGATGCTGTATGTCACATCTGACCACACCCTGATCCTGTATGTTACATCTGACCACACCCTGATCCTGTATGTTACATCTGACCACACCTTGATGCTGTACGTTACATCTGACCACACCCTGATGCTGTATGTTACATCTGACCACACCCTGATGTTGTATGTTACATCTGACCACACCCTGATCCTGTATGTTACATCTGACCACACCCTGATCCTGTATGTTACATCTGACCACACCTTGATGTCGTATGTTACATCTGACCACACCCTGATGCTGTATGTTACATCTGACCACACCCTGATGTTGTATGTTACATCTGACCACACCTTGATGCTGTATGTTACATCTGACCACACCCTGATGCTGTATGTTACATCTGACCACACCCTGATGTTGTATGTTACATCTGACCACACCTTGATGTTGTATGTTACATCTGACCACACCCTGATCCTGTATGTTACATCTGACCACACCCTGATGCTGTCTGTTACATCTGACCACACCCTGATGCTGTATGTTACATCTGACCACACCCTGATGCTGTATGTTACATCTGACCACACCTTGATGCTGTATGTTACATCTGACCACACCTTGATGCTGTATGTTACATCTGACCACACCCTGATGCTGTATGTTACATCTGACCACACCCTGATGTTGTATGTTACATCTGACCACACCCTGATGTGTATGTTACATCTGACCACACTTTGATCCTGTATGTTACATCTGACCACACCCTGATGTTGTATGTCACATCTGACCACACCCTGATCCTGTATGTTACATCTGACCACACCCTGATCCTGTATGTTACATCTGACCACACCCTGATGTTGTATGTTACATCTGACCACACCCTGATCCTGTATGTCACATCTGACCACACCCTGATGTTGTATGTTACATCTGACCACACCCTGATCCTGTATGTTACATCTGACCACACCTTGATCCTGTATGTTACATCTGACCACACCCTGATGTTGTATGTCACATCTGACCACACCCTGATGCTGTATGTTACATCTGACCACACCCTGATCCTGTATGTTACATCTGACCACACCTTGATCCTGTATGTTACATCTGACCACACCCTGATCCTGTATGTTACATCTGACCACACCCTGATCCTGTATGTTACATCTGACCACACCCTGATGTTGTATGTATATCTGACCACACCTTGATCCTGTATGTTACATCTGACCACACCCTGATGTTGTATGTTACATCTGACCACACCCTGATGTTGTATGTCACATCTGACCACACCTTAATTCTATGCAACGTGTCAGACCACGCATTGATCCTGTAAATCCCATTAGGCCACACCCTGATGTTATTCAACACATACGACCATACCTTGATCCTATGATACAGCAAGCAGCAGCTTGATCTTATAAGATACCTCGGACCTCACCTTGATACTATACTACACCTCAGACCACTCCTTGATCCTGTACAACACGTGACACAACACCTTGATCCAGTACGAGACAACAGTTTGATCCTGTCGTATGCTGCAGACCGCACCTTAAGTTTGATCCTGTCGTATGCTGCAGACCGCACCCTTAAAGTTTCATCCTGTCGTATGCTGCAGACGCACCCTTAAAGTTTGATCCTGTAGGATGCAGCAGACCGCACCCTAATGCCTGATCCTATAAGATGCAGCAGACCGCACCCTAATGCCTGATCCTATAAGATGCAGCAGACCGCACCCTAATGCCTCATCCTATAAGATGCAGCAGACCGCACCCTAATGCCTGATCCTGTAAGATGCAGCAGACCGCACGCTAATGCCTGATCCTGTAGAATGCAGCAGACCGCACGCTAATGCCTGATCCTGTAGATGCAGCAGACAGCATCCTAATGCCTGATCCTGTAAGATGCAGCAGACAGCATCCTAATGCCTGATCCTGTAAGATGCAGCAGACCGCACCCTAATGCCTGATCCTGTAGAATGCAGCAGACCGCACGCTATGCCTGATCCTGTAGGATGCAGCAGACAGCATCCTAATGCCTGATCCTGTAAGATGCAGCAGGCAGCATCCTAATGCCTGATCCTGTAAGATGCAGCAGACCGCACCCTAATGCCTGATCCTGCAGGATGCAGCAGACAGCACCCTAATGACTGATCCAGTAAGATGCAGCAGACCGCATCTTAGTGCTTGATCCTATACGACAAACAAACTTTACGAGAAGGTAAAACTAACAAACACGTAAATATGACAAAGAAAGACTCAAAGAATGTAAAGATTCCTCAGAACGAAATACAGACGAAGAGGAGAAGGTTGTGAAGCCTTTAGGAAACACAAGAACTGAGGTACACTCTAGCATCACCAAAAGGCTTCATGAGAAAAAAAAGGTATATGTGAATAATTGGCTTGGAAAAAAATTGGACAGAAAAGAGTGTAAATGTTTGTTTGCTAACAGCGTTATAAAGCCCGGACAAATTACCCTCCGGGTTTACACTTGCGAACACGATGCAAAAAGCGGTTAGATAAATATTGGAGATCAGATTTTTAATTAACTATAAACAGCTCTCGGAGCGCAAAATGCACATGTTTGGCCCAGCGACTAAACGGACGGATGGTGCTTCAGTGTGGGTATTATGGTGGACTATGGCAGGGTGGATGGTTGCTTCAGTGTGGGTATTATGGTGGACTATGGCAGGGTGGATGGTTGCTTCAGTGTGGGTATTATGGTGGACTATGGCAGGGTGGATGGTTGCTTCAGTGTGTGGGTATTATGGTGGACTATGGCAGGGAGGATGGTTGCTTCAGTGTGTGGTATTATGGTGGACTATGGCAGGGTGGATGGTTGCTTCAGTGTGGGTATTATGGTGGACTATGGCAGGGTGGATGGTTGCTTCAGTGTGTGGGTATTATGGTGGACTATGGCAGGGTGGATGGTTGCTTCAGTGTGGGGTATTATGGTGGACTATGGCAGGGTGGATGGTTGCTTCAGTGTGTGGGTATTATGGTGGACTATGGCAGGGTGGATGGTTGCTTCAGTGTGTGGGTATTATGGTGGACTATGGCAGGGGGATGGTTGCTTCAGTGTGGGTATTATGGTGGACTATGGCAGGGTGGATGGTTGCTTCAGTGTGTGGTATTATGGTGGACTATGGCAGGGTGGATGGTTGCTTCAGTGTGTGGGTATTATGGTGGACTATGGCAGGGTGGATGGTTGCTTCAGTGTAGGTATTATGGTGGACTATGGCAGGGTGGATGGTTGCTTCAGTGTGTGGGTATTATGGTGGACTATGGCAGGGTGGATGGTTGCTTCAGTGTGGGTATTATGGTGGACTATGGCAGGGTGGATGGTTGCTTCAGTGTGGGTATTATGGTGGACTATGGCAGGGTGGATGGTTGCTTCAATGTGGGTATTATGGTGGACTATGGCAGGGCGGATGGTTGCTTCAGTGTGGGTATTATGGTGGACTATGGCAGGGTGGATGGTTGCTTCAGTGTGGGTATTATGGTGGACTATGGCAGGGCGGATGGTTGCTTCAGTGTGTGGGTATTATGGTGGACTATGGCAGGGTGGATGGTTGCTTCAGTGTGTGGGTATTATGGTGGACTATGGCAGGGTGGATGGTTGCTTCAGTGTGGGTATTATGGTGGACTATGGCAGGGCGGATGGTTGCTTCAGTGTGTGGTATTATGGTGGACTATGGCAGGGTGGATGGTTGCTTCAGTGTGTGGGTATTATGGTGGACTATGGCAGGGCGGATGGTTGCTTCAGTGTGTGGGTATTATGGTGGACTATGGCAGGGCGGATGGTTGCTTCAATGTGGGTATTATGGTGGACTATGGCAGGGCGGATGGTTGCTTCAGTGTGTGGTATTATGGTGGACTATGGCAGGGCGGATGGTTGCTTCATGTGGGTATTATGGTGGACTATGGCAGGGCGGATGGTTGCTTCAATGTGGGTATTATGGTGGACTATGGCAGGGCGGATGGTTGCTTCAGTGTGGGTATTATGGTGGACTATGGCAGGCGGATGGTTGCTTCAGTGTGTGGGTATTATGGTGGACTATGGCAGGGTGGATGGTTGCTTCAGTGTGTGGGTATTATGGTGGACTATGGCAGGGCGGATGGTTGCTTCAGTGTGGGTATTATGGTGGACTATGGCAGGGTGGATGGTTGCTTCAGTGTGGGTATTATGGTGGACTATGGCAGGGCGGATGGTTGCTTCAGTGTGGGTATTATGGTGGACTATGGCAGGGCGGATGGTTGCTTCAGTGTGGGTATTATGGTGGACTATGGCAGGGCGGATGGTTGCTTCAGTGTGTGGGTATTATGGTGGACTATGGCAGGGCGGATGGTTGCTTCAGTGTGTGGGTATTATGGTGGACTATGGCAGGGTGGATGGTTGCTTCAGTGTGTGGGTATTATGGTGGACTATGGCAGGGCGGATGGTTGCTTCAGTGTGTGGGTATTATGGTGGACTATGGCAGGGCGGATGGTTGCTTCAGTGTGTGTATTATGGTGGACTATGGCAGGGCGGATGGTTGCTTCAATGTGTGGGTATTATGGTGGACTATGGCAGGGCGGATGGTTGCTTCAGTGTGGGTATTATGGTGGACTATGGCAGGGCGGATGGTTGCTTCAGTGTGTGGGTATTATGGTGGACTATGGCAGGGCGGATGGTTGCTTCATGTGTGGGTATTATGGTGGACTATGGCAGGGTGGATGGTTGCTTCAGTGTGTGGGTATTATGGTGGACTATGGCAGGGCGGATGGTTGCTTCAAGTGGGTATTATGGTGGACTATGGCAGGGCGGATGGTTGCTTCAGTGTGGGTATTATGGTGGACTATGGCAGGGCGGATGGTTGCTTCAGTGTGGGTATTATGGTGGACTATGGCAGGGCGGATGGTTGCTTCAGTGTGTGGGTATTATGGTGGACTATGGCAGGGTGGATGGTTGCTTCAGTGTGTGGGTATTATGGTGGACTATGGCAGGGCGGATGGTTGCTTCAGTGTGTGGGTATTATGGTGGACTATGGCAGGGGGATGGTTGCTTCAGTGTGTGGGTATTATGGTGGACTATGGCAGGGCGGATGGTTGCTTCAGTGTGTGGGTATTATGGTGGACTATGGCAGGGTGGATGGTTGCTTCAGTGTGTGGGTATTATGGTGGACTATGGCAGGGTGGATGGTTGCTTCAGTGTGTGGGTATTATGGTGGACTATGGCAGGGTGGATGGTTGCTTCAGTGTGTGGGTATTATGGTGGACTATGGCAGGGCGGATGGTTGCTTCAATGTGTGGGTATTATGGTGGACTATGGCAGGGCGGATGGTTGCTTCAGTGTGTGTATTATGGTGGACTATGGCAGGGCGGATGGTTGCTTCAATGTGTGGGTGTTATGGTGGACTATGGCAGGGCGGATGGTTGCTTCAATGTGTGGGTATTATGGTGGACCTATGGCAGGGCGGATGGTTGCTTCAAGTGTGGGTATTATGGTGGACTATGGCAGGGCGGATGGTTGCTTCAATGTGTGGGTATTATGGTGGACTATGGCAGGGTGGATGGTGGCTTCAGTGTGTGGGTATTATGGTGGACTATGGCAGGGCGGATGGTTGCTTCAATGTGGGTATTATGGTGGACTATGGCAGGGCGGATGTTTGCTTCAGTGTGGGTATTATGGTGGACTATGGCAGGGCGGATGGTTGCTTCAGTGTGTGTATTATGGTGGACTATGGCAGGGCGGATGGTTGCTTCAGTGTGTGGGTATTATGGTGGACTATGGCAGGCGGATGGTTGCTTCAGTGTGGGTATTATGGTGGACTATGGCAGGCGGATGGTTGCTTCAGTGTGTGTATTATGGTGGACTATGGCAGGGCGGATGGTTGCTTCAGTGTGTGGTTATTATGGTGGACTATGGCAGGGCGGATGGTTGCTTCAGTGTGTGGGTATTATGGTGGACTATGGCAGGGCGGATGGTTGCTTCAGTGTGGGTATTATGGTGGACTATGGCAGGGTGGATGGTTGCTTCAGTGTGTGGTATTATGGTGGACTAGGCAGGGCGGATGGTTGCTTCAGTGTGTGGGTATTATGGTGGACTATGGCAGGGCGGATGGTTGCTTTCAGTGTGTGGGTATTATGGTGACTATGGCAGGGGGATGGTTGCTCAGTGTGTGGTATTATGGTGGACTATGGCAGGGGGATGGTTGCTTCAGTGTGTGGGTATTATGGTGGACTATGGCAGGGCGGATGGTTGCTTCAGTGTGTGGGNCCCTGATGCTGTATGTCATCTGACCACACCCTGTGCTGTATGTCACATCTGACCACACCCTGATGCTGTATGTCACATCTGACCACACCCTGATGCTGTATGTCACATCTGACCACACCCTGATGGTGTATGTCACATCTGACCACACCTTGATCCTGTATGTCACATCTGACCACACCCTGATGTTGTATGTCACATCTGACCACACCCTGATGCTGTATGTTACATCTGACCACACCCTGATGCTGTATGTCACATCTGATCACACCCTGATGCTGTATGTCACATCTGACCACACCCTGATGCTGTATGTCACATCTGACCACACCCTGATGCTGTATGTCACATCTGACCACACCTTGATCCTGTATGTCACATCTGACCACACCCTGATCCTGTATGTTACATCTGACCACACCCTGATCCTGTGTGTTACATCTGACCACACCTTGATCCTGTATGTCACATCTGACCACACCCTGATGCTGTATGTCACATCTGACCACACCCTGATCCTGTATGTTACATCTGACCACACCTTGATCCTGTATGTTACATCTGACCACACCTTGATCCTGTATGTTACATCTGACCACACCTTGATCCTGTATGTTACATCTGACCACACCCTGATCCTGTGTGTCACATCTGACCACACCCTGATGCTGTATGTCACATCTGACCACACCTTGATCCTGTGTGTCACATCTGACCACACCCTGATGCTGTATGTTACATCTGACCACACCTTGATCCTGTATGTTACATCTGACCACACCCTGATCCTGTGTGTTACATCTGACCACACCCTGATCTTGTGTGTTACATCTGACCACACCCTGATGCTGTATGTCACTGTATGTTGATCCTATGATACAGCAAGCAGCAGCTTGATCTTATAAGATACCTCGGACCTCACCTTGATACTATACTACACTCAGACCACTCCTTGATCCTGTACAACACGTGACACAACACCTTGATCCAGTACGAGACAACAGACAACAGTTTGATCCTCTCGTATGCAGCAGACCGCACCCTAATGCCTGATCCTGTAGAATGCAGCAGACAGCACCCTAATGCCTGATCTTGTAGGATGCAGCAGACCGCATCTTAGTGCTTGGTCCTATACGACAAACAAACTTTACGAGAAGGTAAAACTAACAAACACGTAAATATGACAAAGAAAGACTCAAAGAATGTAAAGATTTCCTCAGAATGAAATACAGACGAAGAGGAGAAGGTTGTGAAGCCTTTAGGAAACACAAGAACTGAGGTACACTCCAGCATCACCAAAAGACTTCATGATAAAAAAAAAGGTATATGTGAATAATTGACCCGGAAAAAAATTGGACAGAAAAGAGTGTAAATGTTTGTTTGCTAACAGCGTTATAAAGCCCGGACAAATTACCCTCCGGCTTTACA
>WNGS01169137.1:0-16482 GCA_020271785.1 Procambarus virginalis
TTTTTGAGAAAGAGGACTTATTGATTACCACGGTTGTGTGTATCATAAGCGGTATGTTTGAGTTGAGATGCCTCTCTAATATTTTCAATGTGTAAATAATGTGTTGATAGTTAAGTGCCAGAAACAGCAGGTGAGGATGAGATACAAAATGAATAGTGATGTTGATGTGACTTTTGACAGCCCCACGTGCAGGTGGGGCTGTTTACTTGTAGAAGGCTTGTAGAACCCCACAAGCCAGTTCTAGTGAAGCCTGTTCTACTGACAACACTGCACCATTTGTTCAGTTTTACTGGAACACCAGGCTTGACTTTTTGTGGTGTTTGTGTGTAGCTGAGGAAGTCTTGGTTGTAAGGTTGATGCAAAGCCATTGCTTGGTTACTGACTTTAATACTCATAAACTATTACATGCTTCCAAGCTGGTGGCTTCCTGTACGCTTTCTTGTTTACCTCTTGCTCGCGTCTGAGCCACAACACATACAAACGGATGGTACCGTTTTCTATGAACATGACATCCCTCCTTTTCTTTAAAAAGAATGAATACAGGATGTCTACCATGAGCGTACGTCTGAGCGTATGTCTAGAGAGAGCGTACGACGTTTCATATGTTTAATGTGAATTCACGTCCATCATGAACGGAGAAAAGAGATCTCAATGTGTTATTTTTATCAAAACTTTGCCAAATGAGTCAATGAAACCAAGAAAGTTGAAGACAACATTTGCAAAACGTTCAAGCACAACACAAGAACAAAGATAAAAATTTTGAACGTCATGGGAATGCTCCAAAAAAATTAAACCTAATTCAACAAAGAAGTTCCCATAAAAAAAGATAAAATGTAATTGAAGCTTCTTATGTTGTATGACTAAGAGAAAGCAGAAACACACAATTGGGGAAACTTTGATCAAACTGCGTTCTCAAAATGGTTTAGGTACGTCTATAGAAACAATAAAATACATCAAAGGGATAAAGTAGCTAAGGCTATTTCTACCCTCTACTTCAAGACTCTCAAGAGGCACCCAAATTTACGAATCAAAGTGCAAGAATCACATTTTACATTGCAGGTTAATACAGTAAACACAGCATATAAGTGTAACACTCTTGGGGCAAAGTGTTTGTAACTCCAAAGTATTTTTTATCACACTTATCACACATTCTTACCAATTTGGTGTGGTATACTACTAATTTCGTTATTTATATAGTTATTAAGTTGACACTAATACATAATGATCTAAGGTGTGGGCGTGCAGCATACTACATAATTTACACTACTTATCTTTCACTGACAACACCGTAATGCCAAAACCATATGTATCCTACTCTTAATCTCGTGTAAATTGAATCCTTCCAAATAGACTTTCCTCTACCATTAGGTAAGGACGCATAATGCTTGTGTGTGTTACTGCTGTCCACAATAGCCGTTCTCTGTACTTTTTATTCATCCTCTTGGATCATCTTGATTCATGTCCGTTTCAAAGTTTTATGACATACAACATCGACAAGAGTTTTTCTGATGCTCTCTTCGCTATCACATCAACTGCCTCATTGACCAATATTCCCATATGTGAAGGGAGCCATATAAATCTTAAATTATACCCATTTTTTCAAAAGACTATGTTCTCGATACACTATTACAATATTCTGGTATACTGCTCATCTGCTATTTAAAGACTCCAATGCTCCATTGTAAAAAAAAAAAAATACTACATTTGACTACTTCCTGTAATCCTGTTAATTCACTTTTAAGTTCAACCTGCATTGAAGAGACTGTCAGTTAAGCAGTGTCCAATAACAGTATATACAGTGCTGATGTGTACTGCCTAATGAAGACACTGCATCCTGCCTTTCCACATCCCTAGCTGCTGCTGCCGTTTTTTTAGATTTAGCTACTCAGAACTAAATGTCCATGTAGCACAGGCTACCTCTTAAAAAAGAACGTCGCCATACGGGCCGTTTGCCCGTATGGCCGAATATGGACGTAATTTGAAAATAAAAAAAAAATATAAATTTGGGATTTTTTTTTCAACAACAGTAAGTTAAGGGTCCTCTGATAGGTTAGGTGGGCAGGAAATTCTCATAAAGTTTCAAAATGGTATGAAAAACGTTAATGGAAAGAATCCTTTTCTAAGCTGGCCGAGTAAGCCGGACGACTCAAACAGAAAACGGAACAGTACGTCATTTTTGCGAGTCTATTTCATTTCAAATTACGTCCAAATTTGGCCATAGCGCGCATACGAGCGAAAAGTGACATTTTTAAGAGTACGAGTTGTATAGTGAGCCCGTAATTGAGATCAGTTATTCACAATAACCACGTTACTGTGATATTCATGAAAGTTTTGAGTGGAGGTGTGGTTTCCTCTTCATTTTTTTACTGCTTATGTTTTAGCTCACTGGTCTTGTTTTGATAACATTACCTTGGAGGCGGATATAGATATACAGAGTTCACTAGTATCCCATTATTCAACTGCATTGTAGTTGTTGTGATTTTTTAATTTAATGCAGCTACTCTCATTGGATTACTGTCGAGTTTGGTGCACAGGGCTTCAGTTGCTTCATATTCCAATAAGTAATGCAATAGTGGTGCCCATGCATCTGTTCCACAGATATGACACGCTTTAACTTAAATTTATTACCTCTCAGCAGCACTTGTAACCAAGTCTGAGGTCTGTGTATGACTACTGCAATGTCTCTGGGTATCTTTTTGCCGGGTTTGAAAGAGGGGCTACATAGTGTGTTGTTGGTATTACATTACAGTGAGTCTTCCTTCTGCTACTTTGGCTTTGTGGTGACATGTGATGGGGAGTATGTTTTTTGTTTGCTCCTTAATCTGTGCAAAACTTTGAGATATTTTAACCTTTACAACAGGTAGAGCAGTGGCAGTTTTTGCTAGTGATCCCTAGCTACTGATCCATCACAACACACATTTGATTTCTGTAGGTTTTTCTCTAATTACACAGTTATATGTTGCTCTCAGCTCTGCTATCTCACTTTATTTTGTTCTTTTGCAGGGGAATAATCACTACATCTACGTTACAATTTTCCCATGGTGGTGTGAATTGTCTCTTAGGTAAAGCTATAAATTCGGGAATAGCATACTCTAAGATCAGAATATAAGATACTCATATATGCTCTTATTATACTTTAACATACATTGTTCATTACATAAAACATACATTAACTCATTAGCTCCACCGCCTCAGTAATCTAATCGCAGAGGCTATATTTATCTGCAAAATTACATCCCTAATACTCTGTAGAGACCCCAGACATGTGCCGAGGCATTCATACATGCTTTCTGAAGGTTTGTTGCCCATCGATCCTGCCCCAAGATAGTGATCTCAGTCCAACTTCGTTGCAGGGGAAGCATGTCTGAGGGAAGTCTGGAATCACCCAGTTGTATACATTGCCCTAAATCAACAGTAGTGCCACTAAAAGTTCATATCCCCTAGAAGACCATGGCATTGAGGCTTCTACAAGCGGATGGTTGGAACAGTCAAACACTTCCAAGGAAAACCCTTCACCACAAAAAATTGATCTACAGGAGCTTCACACCGGTCACCGAAATTGAATCTCGGGTCAATAATAAACCACTGACCAACCTCTCTGACGATCTTTCGCACGTGAGCCATTAAGTCCATCTAATCTGATGTATTCACTTCGTAAATCTGTCTTCATCTGTGATGTATTCACAGATTACTTAAATCTCTAGCATACCTCACACACAATAGACCAGAAGATCCTTTGTATGTCAGTTAGTTGGCTAAGAGCTACAAACATCTATCATGAGTAATAAGTCGGTGGAATGACGTTTGGACTATAATACCGAACTGCTCTTCGGGAGAATGACCACTGCGGGAGAATAATGACCACTACAGGAGAATAATAACTATTGGAGTATGACTATGGGAGTATCAGTAAACAACCCCTACAATAAAAAAAACTTCAAATCTGGTGGTGATGTTCTGGTTGACAGTGACTGTCCATGTTCAGAATGGCCTCTAGGCGGTATTGTATGTATTCAGACAGCCAGGGTATCTTGAGTATATTGAAAGAAGTGAAGAGTTACAACTAGTCTTAAAACCTTAAAAATCTAATTTCCTCGTAGCTAGCAGGAAAGGATGTCACCCAGAGGCTTCCCACCCCGCTGTCCTGAAAGGACTGCCGCACCACAGTGCAAATTAATACTTAAACAATACTATAATTCTGAAGGAGAGTAATGAAGGGTTCTCCATTTCTAAACAGTGAACTCTGACCCGTGTTACTCCTCTCCTCCCCGGACTTATGTTGGAATTTTCGACACTAAATACTAACACACATTGTACTAAGCAAATGCAGTTATGTTAGGAAAATACCAACCGGACTAACCACTATTTTCTACAAGAGAATCATTAAAAGAAAATGGGATATTTGTCACATCACCTGAAGAATATTTATCCATAACACGTAACATAACACATTCTTGGAACAAATAGGATAAAGTATTCTCCAAGACTGGATAATACTAAATTACAAGTGAACTCAATGCCTACTTCCCTAAGTCGGTAATGACGGATTTACAACTGTGCTGGGGAACGCGTCCTGAGTACTGGAGGGAAGAGACTATTGAGAGAGACCAACTTAGCGCACAAACACGCTAGAGTGAGTGATCTGATCTTCCTGCAATATCAGTGTGGTCGAGCACCAACAACTCCTGTTATCGACTATGAACTTTCCTAATTAAAGGAAGAGTGCTATTTCCGCTTGTTAGATAAGTATAGTGATCACTGAAACTAATAAACTGACTGGTTATAGAGCAAGGCTACCCACCCAGAACCGGTAAGAATTATTTCAAGTTAACTTATTCTTTACATTACCCCATGTAAACACAGGCATAAACTTATGCCCGTGCCTCCCTCCCTCTCGTCTTACTGGCTATTCAGCTCGTGCCACCTCTTGAGTGGCTTAATTTTTTTTTTTTTTTTTTTTGAGATATATACAAGAGTTGTAACATTCTTGTACAGCCACTAGTACGCGTAGCGTTTCGGGAAATTGAAATCTTCATCAATTAGTCGTCTCGTCACAATCGACTTTATAATGGATCCAGAACGGGCCAAAATCTCGTTGCCCATTCATTTTCTAATGTGTAGTTTGGTGAACTAAACATTCTTCTTTCATTATGTCCAATATATTTGTTGCTGGTTATTACTTTGTCATTATTCGGCAGGAGGGAGACGAGGTCGGCAGGAGGGAGACGAGGAGAAGTTAAGTGACTACATTATCTTTGTGTATCACGAGGCATTCTCAGTCGTCAGTAAGGCCTTAACCATAAGTTTCAGCCCACGTGACGGAGTCTCTTGCCTATTACCAGGCTATATTCTACATTACAGCTAAGCTGTATTCTCTCTAACTAATCCAGTAATATTTAGTAGGCTAACAATTGTAGCAAATTTCAATTAGTCGATTAATTTTGATTGATCGGCTGTTTGTATTAAACCCCCAAATTTGTGAAAAGAAAACTTCTAGCAGGATCATTTCTAAATATACAGTCCACTTTGAATTAATGATAAATTCCAATAAAACTAATACATTAAATAATTTAATAAAAAAAATCCTGTTGGAAGATTTCCCCACACCCCCTTCAACATCTCCAGGGCTCGTCTCTTCCAGCGACTCTCGTTCCCAGGCAGGAACGTCGCACGAGGAATGGAAGAGTTTGTTGACTGGAACGTGAGGATTCTCTCGAAATGTTGGAGACCATGGACAGTGAGCAGGGTGTGCTGGAGTCTGAGGTGGCTTCTTTTAAGTCAATGGTTGTGATGAGGTTCCCTCCTCGGTGCAGACGTGTGGGCATCCCCTTGTGGGTAGGCCGGAGTGGAGGTGCTGAGACTGTAGCCGGCAGTCATGATGGTCATGATTTGTATTCAGTTTTGAAGCGGGGTTTCTGTTTCACGCCTGGAGCCCCGCCTCCAGGAGTGCCTCTGTCCTAGGTGTCCGAAAGATTTTCAGAGGCTGCTGTTGATTCTTTGCGTGGAGTTTCAGCTCGTCTTGACCGGCCGGGCCCTGACGGATAGGTAGTGTGTAAATATATATATTTCAGATGACTCCTCATTTAACTTGTGCTTCTATTAATGGCAACGGGCTGCGTTCCATGGTAACTGATCTCTGTGCTTCATAGGCAGGGGGTTGATGTGGCTTTTGTTCAGAAACACAATGTTCGGTGTGTGGCTTTGTTGCATTGGTTGGAGGAGGAGTATTCGGTTTTGTTAAATCCGGTACAAATGTTGAAAGGGTACGATGATCCTTCTTTCCAAGTATGCGCCTATTTCGGTGTTGCACACGGAAATGGACTAGGATGACAGGATTTTGTTGGTCAAGATCTCGTTCATGATGGTGGCGATTCCTTTATTATTCATTTATGCACCCTCAGAGGTGGCTAGGCAGCAGGAACACAAGGCTTTTTTTTTTTTGCAGATGAAGTTTTAATTTTTTGAGACATGATACACGTGCCATGGTGTTTTACGGGGAATTTAACCGTTACATCGGCATGGGACAGTAGCAATCTCTTGCCTGCAAATGTGTCCACTGCGGTGATTGAGGCTCTTCAATGTTTCCGTTTTCGGGATGCGACATGATTCAGGGGGAGGGGGGGATTGGAATTTACGATTTTGTCTTATGGTTAGTGTTCTCGCCTCAATAGGTTTATGTTCGTAAGTTAAACATGATATAAGGTCGGTGGTATCTTTTTGGACGGTACTAGTTGCTTACACGGACCATTGTATGGTATTGGTGAAGATTAGGGCTTTGAGCCAGGTGCGTGTGGAACAGAGATGATGGAAACTGAACTGTACTTTGCTACAGTCTCCTGATGTTCGTGCTCGGTTTCGGGAACGGTGGGCTGTGTTGGTCGCCCGAAAACGTTGGTATCCTTGTCTTTTGGACTAGGGTGACTGGTGTAAGGGCGAGTGTAAGAGGTTGTTCATTGCATTAGCGAAGAGGAAGGTGGCTGTACGCTATCACTTATTGCATGTCCTGCAGGAAAGGGTTGACGTTTGTATGGGTTAGGTAATCGGGGGTTTGATAGGTTTGGGGATATTTTATTCTGTAAAGTTTAAATTCGTCTGTTGCGGGAGATGTTGGCTGAGGGGGCTGCACGTGCAGGCTGTGATTGGGCAGAGGTTGTTTGGCGAACGTTTACGCAATTTCTGATGCAGTAGGAGAAGGTAAATATATTTGCACAGTTTGCTAATATATAACGAAATTATTTTATATTAGAAAAAGTCCCTATTTTGAATAAACAACATATTATAATTGATGAATACATCTCTGGGGTCGACTGCTGGATGGAATGGACTTGGTCTGAGGACAGTTTAAACAGAAAATCTGAAATCTTGTTAACCTCCTCACAGATGCAGTGTACACAGTGAATGAAGCCTACAAATTACAAAACAGTTTATTTTGAATCGCGCTATTTTTTGGGCAAATGTTAATGTGAAGACCCAAAAGCCTGGATAACCCCTTAGGCCTATAATTTCGCAGATCCCCAAGACAACTTATAAAGTCGCAGAGATATTGAACCAAATAATCTCAATGCCTCCCAACAACGGTCCCTTTAAATCTAGCAACTAATTCATCGTTCTTTAAATAAAACACCACAAGATCTTTGCTTCCCTTGGCCTTGTCACTCTTCATTAACGTTCCAGTGGAAAGGACCCTTCAACATGATATTTTACATACAGTAATCATACCAACGTGACTGCATCAGTGAGAAAATTCGTAGGAGCCGTGATAAGGGTTCGAACCTATGCAGTGGGTGTTCCCATGCATGCCCTGGTTCGAACCCTCATCACAGCTCCTACGGATTTTCTCACCGATACAGTCACGTAGTGTGATTACTGTGTATTAAAGGAGGAGAGTCAGAGGGAGAACATTCCTGGATGACAGAGCCAGAGTGCATGGGGGGGGGGGGTGGAACTCCTGGCCCAGCTTCAGTAGAAGCCTCAGGAAATCCTTGTATGTTCAGTAGAACTCCAGGTTGCAACCCTTATACCATGTCGTGGCCTAGTTGACTAGAGCGTGTGGGGAGAACACCCACGGCATAGGTTCGAACCCTCATCACGGCTCCTATGGAGTCTCATTAATACTCCGTTTCCTCTTTGCTTCTAGCTGAAGATCTTTGGGTACACTACGCTGTAATCTGAGAGTACCTCAGGTGTATACACCCTGTTTAAGCAGCTGTTCCCCAAGTTGAAGTGAGTTATAGCAGTTATCCATATGTAAATGGTAACCTTTGCTCCTCAGTGGTGCAATCAAACTCATAACCCTTTGAATTGTTGTCTTCCCAATTCCTGCATATACTTCAAATTCAAAGATGTAACCAGTCTGATTCAGCTAGCATGTACAGCTCTACTCCATAATTATCAGGTTTAGTTGGATTAAAGTCTTTGGAAGATAGACGGCTACACCATATTGTGCCTTCATCCAGACAGATGTTTGAGTAATGTAGCAAGGTTTGATTGTTTGTTAGATATACCATTAATGTTCTAACTTTAATGAGTGTCTGTACTGTCTTCGGGAATGGCATTATTGTTGAGTATGAAAATACTTAGCAATCGTTACATATTGCTTTGAAGTCATACAAAAACTGAAAGAAGCTACATTCCACTTTTGACCCGTTTGCCAGAACATTGACATCATTGTCACCTTCACAATTCCCATCAACTTTGTCAGTTGCAAATATCTGGCAAGCTCATTTACATTCACTTCCCACTCATTCTTTACTAGGTTAGTGGCATTGAACATGCTTTGTGATGCATACAAATTTCTTTCATATGCCAAATACTTCTGTAAATCTCTCATAATAAATAACAATAAATCCCCGAGGAGTGGTTGGTGCTGGGACAGTTCTCATGTTCATAGAAAACGGTACCATCCGTTTGTATGTGTTGTGGCTGAGACACCAGCAGGGAGAAGGTAAACAGAGCGTACGGGATGCTACCAGCTTGGAAGCAGCTAGTCATGTAATAGTTTATGAGTATTAAAGTCAGTAACCAAGCAATGGCTTTACATCAACCTTACAACCAAGGCTTCCTCAGCTACACACAAACACCACACTGGCGACGAGGATGAACTGTGAACGTTGGTATTTGTTCAGCTTAAAACACAAGGGAGAAGCATATGCTGCCCGGAGGAGGAAGAGAAGCTGTCCGTGAGCACCATACCCGATGCTGTGTGCTGACCGATGCCATATGCTAACCAATGCTATGTGCTAACCAATGCTATGTGCTACCCCAAGCTATGTGCTGACAAGCTGTGTACCGAGTAATCTGCGATCCATGTGTGCCGATGCTGTGTACGAAACGACGCTTTGATGCCGTGTATAAAACCCGATGTTTTGTGTACTAAACGACGCTTCGTGCTACAAAATTCATCATGCTGTGTTGACAGTGCTGAAAACTCATCAAACAACAACACTGCTGACAACTGCTTTGCCAACTGCTGACAACTGCTGTGCCAACTGCTGTGCAGCTGTAGGTAGGAACACCACCACATGTACACAAGGCTAGGTAAGAAGTCAGTTGCTGCTGTATTGTGCACTGCTGTGAACTTTTGCATTAAAATGCTTGTGTGCTTTGCAAAATTAAAATAATTACAGTGAATTCTTAACATATACAGTGCAGTAAGTGTTTAGTATTCTGAGGAACATTTAGGTGATAAGTTTACTTTTAAACAGTAAAAATGGCAAATATACCTCAGTTTCCTGCATTTGATCCTGACTGTGACCAGACAAACCTGTCACAGAGGTGGACTAAATGGCTTAAAAGGTTTGAAAATGTTGATAGTTTCTGACATCAAAAGTGCTGAAAAAAGCGTGCCTTTCTACTTAATTATGCAGGTGATAGAGTTTGTGACATCTATGATACACTGAAAGACTCTGGTGATGCCAAAGATTATGACATTGCCAAAGCCAAATTAACTGAGCACTTAAAACCAAGACAAAAAATGCAATGGAAATTATGCATTTCAGGAGAGCCAGACAACTCTCTAATGAAACCGTAGATCAATACCATACACGTCTGCAGGGTTTAGCAGCCCATTGTGAGTTTGCTGATGTTGACAAAAATCAAACAATTGAAACATGCACATCTACACGTCTCCGCCGAAGAGTTCTAGAACTTGATGATGATGAAAGTTCTCTTACCAAGATACTGGATATTGCTCTTCGAATGGAAGATGCTGCACGTGATGCTCGTGTCATGGAGTGCAGTGCCAACAACAGTTCTGCCACTGTTACTAACAGTGATGAGGTACTTAAGGTTCAGGAAGGACACCGTGATCATAGAAGGTATTATGCCAAACCTAACAGTAAATCGAGCCGAGAACCACATCACAACTCAACCCGTTCTTGCACTTTCTTATATGACATACTAATTGATTGTGTTTTAGTTTACCTTGAAAAGCTTCGTAGAAAACACCGACCTCACCTAACCTTTTAGTATGTTAAGATAAGCATCTATTGCTTCTTATTTACAATTATTACTCAACATATCAACGGTATAGATTAAGTAATAATTGTAATTAAGAAGCAATAAGATGCTTATCTTAACATACTAAAAAGGTTAGGTGAGGTCGGTGTTTTCTATGAAGCTTTTCAAGGTGAACTAAAATATTCACAATCAATTAGTATGTCACATATGCACTTATTAAATAAGCCAATATTGACTATAAGCAAGTACGAGAACGGGTTGCACAATTGGAGTCATGGAACAAGACTCAAGCAGTCACAACGACTCACATCAGAGGGTGTCAACAATAAATGTTACAATTGTGGAGGAGACTACCCACACCAAGATAATGTTTGTCCTGCTCGAGGTAAGAAGTGCTATGAGTGTGGAAAACTAGGTCATTTTAGTGCTATGTGTCGTTCTGCACTAAAGAAACCGCAATCAGTGAATAAAGGCACTGTACGAGGAGTAGGTCATAGGAGTCGAGGTGGCAAACACAATATTGCACCTCATATCCAGAATGTAATAATATACAAGACAACATTTCATTACAACCAGTCTCAGATGACAGTGAATGTGATTACATTTATGGAGTACAAGCAATCACAGAATGGAATGATCTTCCAAACAACCCAGAGACTATAGTATACATTGCTGGTATTTGTCTCTAAGTTCTCTTTGACACTGGATCAAACATTGACACCATTGGTGAATGCCACTATGAGAAATTAAAAAAAAGTTCCCAAAGCTTGAAAACTATAATGGCAAAGCCACTGCCTATGCTTCAAAGGTAGCCTTACCAGTGATTTGGAACTTTCACTGCAGAGATTAAGTCAGAGTGCAATGCTCATTACTACATTCCATGTTGTTAGGAATGCAAAGGAGTCTCTACTCAGTTACAAGACTTCAACCAAATTGGGGCTACTTCAGCTTTCTAATGCTGTAGCAGTGGAATCTGCAAACAATGTTGATATCGTTGCTGAATTTTCTGATCGATTTGAATCCATAGGTTGTTATACTGATAGCAAAGTACATCTGCATACCAACCCAGATGTAATTCCAGTTGCCCAATCACATCGCCGACAACCATTCCATACTCGCAAGAAAGTCGATGCCGAACTGGATAGGCTGATAGAACTAGATATCATTGAACCGGTAACAGGCCCAACACCATGGGTAAGCCCAATTGTCACTCCACCAAAGCCGAAGAATCCAGACGAGATACACATTTGTGTAGACATGCGTGTTCCCAACAAGGCAATAATGCGTGAACGCCATCCTACACCCACTGTAGATGATATGATATACCGCTTGAATGGTGCAACTGTATTCAGCAAGTTAGATTTAAACAAGGGCTATCATCAGCTTGAACTTGATGATGAGTCGATTCATCACAACGTTTACGACACATCGAGGTCTGTATAGGTACAAGCGCCTGAGTTTTGGTATTAACAGTGCTGCTGAGGTATTCCAGCACATCATCAGCCAGGTATTGCAAGATATACCTAATGCTGACAACATGTCTGATGACATCATTGTTTATGGCCGTACCCAAGCTGAACACGACAAAGCTCTTCGTGCAACATTGCAACGCTTACGAGAAAAGAATTTGACGCTAAGCCGAGCAAAGTGTGAGTTCAATCAACATAAAATTGAATTCTTTGGACATGTACTTAGTGACAAAGGTCTGTCTCTAGATCCTAAGAAAGTTGCAGATATCAAGAATGCTGCACCTCCTTCAACATCCACTGAAGTACATAGTTTTCTGGGAATGGCAAACTACTGTTCTCGCTTCATTCCAGATTTTGCTACCATTACGAAGCCTCTACGTGAGCTCCTGAAGAAAAATGCATCATGGTACTGGAGCGATATCGAGCAAAATGCATTTGATGCTGTGAAAGATGCACTAGTAGAAAATGCGACTGCTGCGTACTTTGATCCATCAATGGACACTGAGTTAACGGTGGATGCTAGTCCTGTTGGTTTAGGTGCTGTGTTAGCCCAACACAAACCTGGTCAACCAGATTCCAGAGTAGTAATTGCCTACGCCAGCCGTTCTCTCACAGATGTTGAGCAACGATACAGTCAGACAGAGAAGGAAGCTCTTGCTCTTGTATGGGGCTGTGAACACTTCAATGTGTATCTGCTTGGTGCACCCTTCACCACGATAGTCACTGACCACAAACCGTTGGAGACCATCTTCAATAATCCAAAGTCCAAACCACCAGCTCGCATTGAGAGATGGGCTCTTCGTCTGCAACCATACAACTTTACGGTGAAATACAAGCCGGGTGCAGGCAATCCCGCTGATTACATCAGTCGACATCCTGCCAACAGTTTCACCATCACCAAGCATCAGCAAGTTGCCGAGGAATATGTACACTCTGTAACCTGTGATGCAGTCCCTAAGGCTCTCACTCTTGATGAAATCCGTACTGCAACCCTAGAGGACCCAACTCTGCAAGCAACAGTGGATGCATTGACTAAGAAAAAGTTTCCACGCATCCCACCCTCAGGAGTTGACCAAGATGCATTCAAAGCACTTGAACGCATCCAGACAGAATTAAGTGTTACGCAACAACGCGACACCGTGCTGCGAGGTACTCGTATCGTCATTCCAGCTGTTCTCCAGCAACGTGCTCTGAAGCTTGCACATCAAGGACACCAAGGTCTTGTAAGGACCAAACAGCTGCTACGAGAAAAGGTGTGGTTTCCTGGCATTGATCGTCAAGCTAAGGACATGCATGATGCCTGTGTCCCTTGCCAAGCTGCAGTGGATACTTCAAGACCAACACCTCTACAACCTTCACCACTACCTGCTGCACCATGGATGGAAGTATCGATGGACTTCTGTGGACCGCTACCAACTGGAGAGTACTTGATGGTAGTCATTGATGATCACTCACGTTATCCAGAAGTAGAAATCATCACTTCCACATCTGCAAAGGCTGTCATCCCGAAACTCGACAAGATCTTTTCAAACTTTGGCATTCCTGAAGTTGTCAAGACGGACAATGGACCGCCATTTAATGGACAAGACTTCGTCAACTTTGCTGAGCATATTGGATTCAAACACCGCCGTGTGATGCCACTACATCCTCAAGCAAATGGAGAAGTCGAGAGATTCATGCAACCTCTCATGAAAGCTGTACGCTGTGCTCATGCCGAAGGACGATCCTGGAAACAAGCTATGTATGCTTTTCTCAGGAACTACCGTGCAACACCGCATGGAACACTGGGCAAGTCGCCTGGCGAACTTTTATTTGGACGTCCTATGAGAATCGCACTACCTGTCATGCCAGCCAAGGTAACGGATAACGTCTCGCTCAGAAGGATGCACTAGCCAAGGGCAAAATGAAAATTGCTCATGATCAACGTGCAAAGGAACAATTCATAAAGGTTGGAGATACTGTTCTCGTTAAAAAGAAAAAAGAGGGAAAGCTAGATATGCCGTATGATACAAAACCATATAAAGTGATTAGTGTAAAAGGAACTATGGTAACAGCGAGTAATAGAGATCATAGTATAACACGTAATATGGCTTATTTCAAAGTGATTCCAACTAGTGTAGAAAATGATGAAGTGCAAAGTCGTGCAAAAGAAAAAGAAAAAATGAGTTATAACTCGATAAACAATTCATCAGGGATATTCTTGTATTTAAGGACTCTCGTCCTAAACGTCATGTTAAACGCCCTACACGATTTGATGATTAATTGTGTTCCTATGTAATGCAAAGTATTTACTTGTTATGCTAAACTAAATTTAATATTGTTTGAATAATGCAGATCTCTCATTCAATATTTTGTAACTTTGTATTACAGTTTCTTTCATGTTTGTTTAACATTGCATATGTATTTTTAACATTGAAATCCTTTGTGGTAAAGATTAAGTTGTTTAAATTCTTTGTGTGCTTAATTAATGTTAAATGTATGCAATATCTCTTGATATGTTAATAACTTACTTTGTGTCAATAACTTTGCTTTGTGCTACAAGCATGGTAGACATCCTGTATTCATTCTTTTTAAGAAAAGGAGGGATGTCATGTTCACAGAAAATGGTACCATCCGTTTTCTATGTGCGGCGGCTGGACGCCAGGAGAGAGAGGTAAACAAAGCTACAGATGCCTACCAGCTTGGGAGCTACTATAGTCATGTAATCAGGAATGACTTTACATCAACCTTACAACCAAGACTTCCTCAGATATATACAAACACAACAGCTTTCTGTTCCAATCCATTTCCTGAGACTTGTATGATCGCTTCAACGTTTGTTCCATTTCTTCGATCTCCCTATTTAGTGTATTTTTCTTGTGATAGTCGTGTCTGCTTAAGCATTTTCAGTTATTTTTTTTCCTTCTCTGTACAGTCGCCTGCGTTCTCTTTCTAGAGTAGTCCTCTTCTAACCCTCCTCAGAGGCACGTGCTTCAAGCAGACCTTGTATGCTTCAACTGTCAGATGAGCTATTCCCTGAGTAGGAGTGTTTTTGTCACTTAAGACCTTCTCCCATTGAATGTTTGCAAGGTCTGAATTTATTTTCTCCAGTCGATGCTTTTATTGTTGAAATGGAATTGATTGAATATCCCTTCTCGCTTGTTGGGTCTCTTAGATCTACTACCATTATTTATGCTAGTTCGCACTTCAATGAGCTTATGGTCTGAGTATGTAGTATCTGAGATTGTAATGGCTCTGATTAGTTTCATCATTGTTTGTGAATATTACGAACCCGACTCCATCGTCGGAGCATGAGCAGCGACGTCAATGCCATCTGTGAGTCCCGAAACCCCCCACAAAATGGACAAGGCCATCTGGTGGTGACAGGATGATACCAGCAAGAGGTGCTAGATTTCTGTCTGGTCAGCTCGAGAGGTAGCTGTTGCTGACCTCTGGTGGGTGGCGCCTAGAAAATCAGCGCCATCTATTGTAGGAGGAGTTGTATGTTTATGTCAGAGTCCGTAAGTAGTGTTTCCTAGTGTCCCATGTACTGACCAGTTTACTGATGACGTGTCTGTATCCACAGAGGCGACGTAGGGCTCCTGTGGTACGAGGACAGTCAGTCTACCCAGGGCAGCCAAGTCTCTACTCCCATTCTGCTTTACGGAAGCAGTGAGCCGCCATCGAAGAGGAACTGTATAGTGTTTACTGTCTGCCTGTTGAATGCAGTGACAGAATTTGGCATATCCCAGGACTGGCTAGAGGAAGAGACGACTGACAGTAAGGTGCTACGGAGGAGTGTAACTAGCTAGTTGCAAGAAGCCTGCCAGGGGTTTGCTACCCTTGTATTTGTTCGTGAAGAGGCCCCAGCAGCACGAGGCTGATGTTCTCTGCCAGCACCAGGCTGGAGAGTGATTGTGGCATTCACAAGGAGCACCTAGTGAGACTGTATAGGCTGGGCCAAGGCTAGGGTGGACTCGTTGGTGTTGCCCAGTACTGGTGGAGGACGGTACTCCGTGTTGAGGAAACACGGAAGCTGATAAGATTGCATCGATTGAGCATCGAGGAACGCTTAGTGTCCCATGAGTGACACTTGTGTATATATCAGTGTAGTAATACTTCCCTTATGATTTATGAGGTCCACTTTCTCTAGAATCTTGACCAGATTATCCATCCATGAACTTTTTCTGTATTGAAGGTCTTTCTGAAAGGATCTCTGTATGTTGTCTTTGACAGTCTGGCGGTTGTTCCAATAAGTTTTGCTGCTATGGGGGTTATCCTTTGTTTCATCCTGTATTCTAATGCTGGTAAATTGGTTTCCACTCTAAGGTTCTCTTTACCCCATCCATATAGGTGCTCCCAGCATTGTTCTCAGAGCATCATTTTGAGACACTTCCAGTTTCTCCATTGGTTATCACTGAGGGATGTAAGAGCAGGGGCAGCATAGTCAATGAGTGACTAACTGCTTGAACGTAGTACATTTTGAGTACTGGTAGGAGATGCACCCTCTCTAAGACTGGTCAGGGAGAGCAAAGCTGAGTTTCTGGCTTTACAGCGTTGCCAAAGATATTAAATT
>WNGS01169137.1:16507-46014 GCA_020271785.1 Procambarus virginalis
AGTTCCGAGCACTACTATGTTTTTTCCTCGTTGCCCTCAACTCGGGTCTTCTTTTCCTCTCTTGCCTTTCATGTAGATCTTCTCCTTCTCTATGTCGGCAATCTTGACCTTCTGCTGTCAAGGGTTGAATGATTCGTCTCTCCTGTTCACACGCCGATGCTTCCCAACGTGCCGATTTGATGCCGTGGTCGTCTTGGCGGCCGACCGAGCATGGCTCTCAAGTTCCTTAAGATACTCAAGACTGTACCGTGACTTTACATCGGAAACTGGTTGTTCTTCGTCCCCTGCTTGCACTTTATGGTCATCCTAATGATACAAAGAAAGTTTCTGCGAAGCTTTTGGGGTTATTCTTTACGCTCAGTTTGTCTTGTCTTCCCATATCTTCTGTACTTCCGTGTTGAGTGCTCTAAGGCCCTTACCCTCCTTCCGGTTTGTCCCCATACTTCTCTGGGGGGGCCGGATATGGCGGGCACGCTCCTCTGCTTTATATTCCCTCTCTGTCCTGACTAAGCTCGTTTGGTTGCCCTGCTTACTCGTCTTGCTTCTCCTGTCTACTCTTCGCCACTGATGCTTTGCACCATACTGGGTTCCGCCTCAGTTCTTGGTGCCTGTCGTTTCGACTTCCCGTCCCTTAGCTTTATATGTTTGACACTGGCTTACTTGTCCTCTCCCAGGACCCCGTGGAAACGCTTACTTGTCTTCGCTATCTTGCGCACTGCTCCTTACAACATCCTTCCGCTCGCCTCTGATCGTGCTTTAACATTTACCCCTCCTGCGGTTTCCTGTCTGTCTTTCACCACCCCTCTTTCTGTCCGGTTATCTCGCTTACAGGGATCTCTCTTTCCGTTCGTTATTTCTATACTCGTTTTTCCTCGTTTTGTTCTTCTTACTTGGCCCCCCCGTTGAGAATCGCACCCTTCCACACAGGTTTGTACGTCCCTTGACCCACGTCACCTAAGCTATTTAACCCCCCCTACCTCGGGTTCTAAAACGCCTTTTCCTTGAGCACTTTCTTCTCACTTCCGTTCCGTTTACCCTGGGGCACACCTTCGTATTGCTGAAAAGAAGCAGAGGCTACCAAGCCGCACCTGAAAGGAACGACGAGAGAGGAAGCTGCGGAGAAAGAGAGGAGATGACCACGAAGGCCACAAAAGAATGAAAAGCTGGGATAGAATATGATATCGCCAAGTGGTGTCGTAAGCCTTTCCAGGTCAAAAAAGGACGGCAACAACGGAGGTCTTCGCAGCAAAAGCAGTACGAATATAGACCTCCAAGTTCAACAGACATCTGTCGTGCTGCGGCACTTGCGGAAACCAAATTGAGAAGGGGAGAGGAGGTGATGGTGTTCCTGGAACCACATCAGACGAACATTTAACCTACGTTCAAAGAGTTTGCAGACAAACTTGTGAGGGCAATAGGGCGAAAGTCCTTAGGGGATGTTCCCAGAGACCCTGGTTTGCGAACAGGGAGGACAACGGCATCGAGCCAGTCTCAGGGACTGACGACGACTCCCAGATCCGATTATACAGACTCAGTAAATACTGAGACGTGCACGGAGGGAGATGGCGAAGCATCTCATAATGATACCATCGGAGCCCGCCGCCGTAGAACCGCAGAGGGCCAGGGCAGAACGAGTTCAGAGAGAGAGAAGGGATCGTTATAGGGAGTCGAGACGAGTGCAGAAATCTAAAGGACGAGACCAAGGACAGGTTACGAAGAAGAAAGATTGGGAAGATGAAGACAGAGCTAACAGAAGAAAAGTGGGAACCCAGTTCGGTAGCGACCTGCAACGGGTCCGCCACAAGAGTACCATGGAGGTGAAGGACCGGTGAAAACATCGGGAACGAACTTACCGCTATCTTGCGGATACGCTTCCAGATCTGCGGGCAGAGGAGTTTCGGACGTAATGGTGGAGACATAAGATGCCCAACATTCACGTTTAGCCATATGGATGGCCCTACGGGCCACCGCACTCGCTTTCCGAAAGAAAAGAAAAGAATCGGCGTCTGCCGACGGCGGTGCCTCTTCCAGGCTGCACGCTTACAGCGGACAGCCCGAGCACAGTCTGCATTCCACCAGGGAACGCACTTCCGTGGACCCCAGAGGAAGAGCGAGGAATAGAGCGGAGGGCAGCGTCGAAGACAGTGTCATGAAAAAGGAGGAGAGCGCGAGGGAGAGGCAGAAGGGAGAGGTCAGAGAGAGCAGCACTGAGGGTAAATAGGTTCCAGTCCACTTTAGCAAACTGCCACCTAGGGAAGGAGAGGGAAGGGCGGAGAAAAGAGAAAAAGGAAACAAGGATGGGGAAATGGTCACTGCCATGGAGGTCATCAAGAACCTGCCACGTGAAATCTAAGTAAAGAGAAGAAGAGCAAAGAGAAAGATCAAGACAGGAAAGGGTGCGAGTCCGAGAGTCAAATGAGTGGGCTCACCAGAATCAGAAGAGACAGGGAAGAAGAGAGGATAAACGGCTCAAGAAGGCGACCCGGGTATTCGTCAGAACATCACCCAAAGAGAATGACGACAATTGAAATCACCCAGCAGGAGCACAGGCTCCGGCAAGGAGTCCAGGGGGTGTTTCAGATCAGGAAGAGAAAGCGGGACACTCGGGGGGGGGATAAATGGAACAAACTGTGTACCATTCCCCACAAAGATACGAGCAGCAGAACAATGGAGAGGCGAAGGAAAAAGTAAGGGGACAAAGGGAACATCAGCGCGAATCAAGAGAGCAGAAGAATTAGGAGCCCAGCAACAGCTGGGGGGGGGGGGGAGAAAGGAATAGCCACGAAAGCGACCAGGACGAGCACCAAGCATCGGCTCCTGGAGACAGACACAAAGGGGCGAAACCGCGAAATCAGAAGTTGGAGTTCGAGGAATTGGCGTAATAACCTCGAACGTTCCATTGAAGAATAGACATCGACGAGAAGAGAAAGGACAACAACAGAGAACAAGGAAGAAACAAAGGCGAAAGAGCAACATAGCACGTTAAAGAATATCAGGGTCGGGATCAGGGTCAGCAAAGTCAGGGTTAGGGGGCATGGGTAAACTGAGCAAAGACGGAGGGAAGGAAGCGGAGAGAACAGACCAGAGTGGGCGGGCGGGGTCGGAGGAGGAGGAGGAGAGGAGGAGGAGACAACGGAGAGGAGCAGTCAAGGACAGCAGCAGGAGAGAGAGGGAGAGTAGAAAGAGGGAGCGCACCTCAGCAAGGGCAGCAACCGAGAGGGAAGCGGGGCCAAAGAAACCTCCATAGCAGGAACAGGGGGCGCAACCACTGAAATGGGAGGGGAAGGAGCAATAGAGCCAGTAGTAGGGGCGAGGAAGAAAGCGAAGCCTTCTTACCCGCCGGGAGGAGGAAGGAGAGGAGCCAGGCTTACGCTTCTGACTTAAAGAGACCGGTGTCCCAGCAACTACGTACCGGGCAACGGATTCCAGCGTCTCAACAGGAGAAGCTGAACGAGAGCACACACGACGGCCGTTAGGAGAGCGATGGACATCAGCCTGCACTGACAGGCGGCGGGGAGAGTCAATAGATGGAGGAGAAGGATGGGAAGGAGGATCGGAGGGAGACGAGGAAGAAGACACAGGAGACATGACAGACCGGGTAGAAAGAAGGGGACCCCAGACAGAGGACCAGGAGGGGGACCTTCGGGACAGAACTCAAAGGAACAGAGGAGGGGCAGTGGGCGTATCAGGGTCCAAGGCCCGGAAACGGTTGTGAGTCTGAGGAAGGAGGAAGGACGAGGAGAGGAAGAGCGCAACACACGAGCATAAGAGACGTTAGCATAAGGCGGGAGCCGGCGAACCTGGCGCCTCGCCTCAGGAAAAGATAAACGCTCCCGGTGCTTCAAGTTGAGGACGGCTGCCTCAAGCTTGTAATGGATACAGGCACGGGAGAAGGTAGGATGGGCCTCACCGCAGTTGAGGCAGCGAGCCTGGGAGAAGTGCACTCCGACTTAGAGTGACCTTCGCCCCCACACAAAGGACAGAGAGAGACAGTCCCAGAGCAGCGGAGGGCACCATGCCCAAACCTCCAGCACTTGTTACAAAGCCGAGGAGAAGGAATATACTCCTGGACAGAGCACCTGGCACCAGCAAGAATGACAGGATGGAAGGGTCCTACCATCAAAGGTGATCTTCACAACCGAAGGGGTTGACGGCGACGACCACGAGGGGGACGAGTAAACGAGTCTACCTGGAGGACAGAATGGCCTTGGGCATCAAGGATATGCCGAATGTCATCGTGGCAGTCCTGCAGATTCCGAACACGGTCGCAACATGGGGCGGGAGGAGAATAGTGCCAACACTGGCATTCAACCGAGCGTTCTTTGAGACCCGAACAGGGATCTCGCCAAGGCAGGATAAGGCAGCCAAGCGGGAAGCTGCATCCTGAGAAGGAGCAGCAACGACACGTGTACCGAGACGAGTGGGGTGAAGGTAACAGACGCATCCACGGAATCAACAAGATGCCGATGGAGGGAGAAATCGTCAGGAAGCGCAGAATCAAGAGGGAGGAGATCAAAATATTTGGCCCATGAAGCGGGACCAAACAAGGCCTGATACGCATCAGTATGGGAAGGAATCGAGCGAGTGCGGCCGCGGCGCGGACGGCGTTGAGAACCCCAGAGAGAGAGGGGTCAAAAGGTGCAGTAGTCACAACGAGAGACTTAGCCGCACCAGGGGACGAAGTGGTCACCACTGGGGCTGGAGGCTCGACCCAACCACAGAGGAGGGAGGGGAGCTGGGGGAAGAGTCAGGATGGTCAAAGGAGGAGCCAGGACGGGGCCCAACGCAGCGGGGGCTACAGAGCCCGGTCTTCCAATACAGGCCGACTCGGGGGCTTGGTCGCCCACCCCACGAGCCTGAGAGGGTACAACAGAAACATTCATCGACATATAGAAGAAAAAGAAATTCATCCACGAATGTGCCCCCACACCCACCATGAACCCACAATTAGAGGCAGGACACCCAACAGGAAGCTATCGCCGATCATGCCGGGGCCCCCTAGGGGTGCGTCGTGAGTATACGCCCCACAAACGCCACCTTAAGAACCGTCAGTCCATCGAGATCGGGTTCAGTGACGAAAGGGAGATTGACAATAAAAGGTTCCCCTCGCTCGAGACGTCGGGTACTACAGTTCTACGGGTTCAAGAGTATGCCTCCTCAAGCACCCGGGCGTCAAAATAGAAGAAGTCCAAAGGAATAACCAAAACAAGCAAAAGGTCGGCAGGAAACGACAAGCAGATAGGAGAAGAGGGGGAGAAAAACGAAACAGAAGGAAAAGGAAAAGCGATCCGGCACAATTAGAGAAGACAGCAGCAGGAGTGCATGGCCACAAAAGGACAGAGGACCGTCCCACGGAGGATCACACTCCGGCAGTCGTCCACTAAGCCCCCTCACGGCGCCAACGGGCCGGATGGGGAAAGGGGCGAGGTAGATAAGGGTAAGCGGAAAGATGAGAATGTTGCGGTTGACATTCGTCAATTGATTGCGAAGTTCATGGTAAGTACAACAATCTCGTACCTATTAAATTGATCAATAAATGCAAACTAAACCGCCATAATTGAGGAAAGATGTACAGGTTTCGTAATTGTTCGATTAATCCTCGTCCATTTCATATTACTTAATATATCTCCCCACAATGTCAAAAATTTAGCTTTATTGCATATATTAACTGCATTAAAAACATAAGGAACATAAGAATGAAAGTAAGTGCAGAAGGCTTATTGGCCCATACGAGACAGTTCTTGTTTATATCCACCCAATCTCATTCGTGTGTGTGTGTGTGTGTGTGTGTGTGTGTGTGTGTGTGTGTGTGTGTGTGTGTGTGTTTAACCTACGCTTGAAACAATCAAGGTACACCACTGCTAATGTTACTCGGTAACTAATTCCACACAATTTCAACCATGTTACCGAAAAAGTATTATCTAATTACACCCACAAATTACAATAGCGTGAGGCATCAAATGAACAAATCCACAAGGCCTGTGATGAGGGTTCGAACCTACGTCTGGGGTGATTTCAGATGCGCCTTCTCCCAGAGAAGCGGTGTGAGCCTTGTTAGGGCACCTGCACTTAAGGTTGCAATTTTTTTTACCCTGTCGTGGTGCAGTAGAATAAGGTGCGTTTGGGATCATCCCGGACGTAGGTTCGAACCCTTATCACGGCCCTTGGGGATTTGTTCATATAATTCATTCTTCGCCTTCCTAAAGAATGTAATTTAAGCTTTGTCATTATTTAAATGATTTTTGTTATATATTTACTTATTCGTGCACAATATCCATATGCACTGTAACCATATTAACGTGCTCTCTTTTTCATCAGAAAAATAAACTGAAGAATCTGCACGTAGTCTTAGGAGGCCTGGGAAGGTTCGACACAACGGTCATCTATGTAAAGGTTCAGAAGACGCCGAAGCTGCTTGATCTGAGGAAGGAGACAGTTGCCCCTCCTGGACACCCGAGGTCTTCACTTGCACCACTATAATTTTAACCCCCCCCCCCCGTCACCCTATTAAGCGACGCTGGGTAGACGCTCCCGAACTTGTCTATTTTAAGAGAGCCAGGGTTCACTCGCCACATGAAGCAATCTTTAAAAATCTGATAAACTGCACAGATACGCAACGGAACCGATGTCAGTATCCCAAGAGTGGGCTTCAAGGTGTATAACCAAGAATGCTATTGTATCTACAAACATGTCAATATCAAACAGTCATTTGAATATTATCCTGCATTGCTTTGATACCATTACCCTGTTTTCCCATATTCTCTTGTAATTATAAGAAATTATATGTAATTATTACAAATACTATTTATTTGTTTTTAAAGTAATGAGAACTGTTCGATGACCATTACTAAAACAATTTGTCTCCTTTCAGTATTTTTATAAACATGTTATAATTTTTTATCTTGTACATATGTTATACAAATTGTATCATTAATAAATTTTATTGTATATATATATATATACCAGAAATCTTATTTTCCAATTGGATGCAATAATGTTTACAGAACAAAATCACCAAGATAGTAAGAGTGACTCCTCCCTTTATAATACATATTTGTAACTGGATCATTTTACACTTGTACTTATGAAATTTTCCCATTGTAACATAATTAACTACTTAAAGCACTTCTAATAATATACCGCCATGAGGATTTTTAGATTTTAAGACTAACTACGAATTAATACTTAAATTTGGGTAATTGGAGGATTATTCACGTTATTAAAATATGAATTGTACGTTTAATATTTGTCATATCTGAGATGTCCCCCGCGAGGATTGAGTTGCAACTTTTCTTAGGCCTCGTGAGCGAGATAAAATCTAACATTTATTTAATATATAATCAATATATTCAGTTCTGATTCTAATAAAACAGCGCAACACCCAGTTTTATAACGATTTGTTCTCACATGAACTGCAGCGTGCGTGTGGGGCCATATTGGTTTGGCTGGCCATGAGAATTTGACGGTTTGGACGGCCAATCCTCATCAACAAAGTGACAGGGATTTTTTTTAAAGAATATTAATTTTAGAGTTTGGGGATGCCATCAGTATGATTTCTCTGATCATGGAAGCTCATGATGACTACATCCTTAAAATATAAGTATATATTTCTTCTCTGCTGTGAATATAGTTCGTCATCCACACCTTTATTTCAAAGAGTCAATCTGTCAGACAATTTAAATAAAAGTAATGATATGGAATGCTTTTCAGTTTTTAAATGTTCAGATTTGTAATTCACAACATACATTTAAAACTCGCAAAAATTAAAACGGAATGCAGGAAAGTTTCTTTATCTTTCACAAATAAATGAATTAATTTTGAACTTTTGTCACTGACTAGGCACTATTTACACCCACCCACCCTCACCCGAACTCTGCTTTGGATTCCCAACCTGGACAAGGATACTCAAACTATTACTGTCGAACTAAACAAGTCGGTTAATAATGTGCATAAGTTTTAAGAAGCAAAACCTTTTTGTAGAGTTACAAGCATGAGAACAGACAAATATTTTAAGTCACATTAAGCCCCCCCCCCTTCATCACAATTCTGACATTTATTTGATACAATATGTAGTTTTATATGATTACTAATCAAAATACAATAATATGAAGTCTTCCCAACACACAAATCCGTTCTGATTTCTGAAAAACAAATCTTCACCACTTGGTGGTGAACTTGGGCATAGTTATTTTATCAAATCACCTCATTATGTTGCTCACGTGGCCCCACGAGAATGAGGTGATTTGATGAAATAACTATGCCCAAGTTCACCACCAACGGCCGTCAGGACGGGGGGCTAAATAGCCAAGGCTACCATCGTCTTTTGTACGGTCACGGATGGTCGAGTGGTTAAGGTACTGTGTTCGCCAGTTGCATAGTGCCCCCTTGTAACTCTGGTTGCATAGGTTCGAGTCATTTCTGCTGTTTTCGATTGCATATATGCTTGGGGGACCATTCAAGCTTGTTCGCACCTTCACCACTTGGTACTAGCAACCAAATTTGCAGAAAGAGCAGCCAGTAACCAGTTTCCACCAGATGAACTAGCAGGTCAAACAGAATTAGAGGACAAAAGGTGGCACAGAATCCGTACAGCATGTTCAGAAGTCTGATACTAACACCCCTTTCACACTGGATGAGCTCAGTCGGATAAGAAAAATTACAAAGATACATCCCCTGGAGACAATCTATAATATAATTAGATACCTCGGCCAAGAGGGAGACCCTGCATACCTTAGGTTAATTAATTCAGCCTGGGCTTCTCAAACTAGACCTACAGCTTTGAATAGGGCAGACAGTGCCGATCACAAATCCATCTCTCCGAAGCTTTGTAGCCAAGACGGCTGGCAGAGTGGCACGCAACAGACTTGATTGGAACATACCTAAACCATGTCCTTGAACACGCACCAGGACATGTATGCCTATAAAAGTTGGCATAGTGGAATGTACTACAACTGTTAGCCCACTAGAATGACAGACCAGGAATAATGATATTCCTGAACCTCGAGAAAGCCTTTGAATTTGCTCGCGCCCCAGCGAGCAAGTTCGATGAGCTCTGCCGTCTCATCGATAAAGAGGCCAAAGGCAACCTGCTCTCCTGGACCAAAAACTGTCTCCAACAGAGAAACAAGAGTGAAATTTCATGACAGTCTCTGAATACAAAAGACATGAATATGGTACACCGCAAGGAAGCATTCGCAGCACCCTTCTCTTCAACTGTTTAATGGAAAGAATAATGAGGCTGAAACTCCTACAACACTGCAGGCTGCTAAATTATGCAGACGACTTTATCATAAATGTAAGGGATGCAGCGCGCCTTGCACCCAAATGTTTAGACTGCATCAGTGAAAACGTAAAGCAGATTATTATTATTATTATTATTATTATTATTATATTATTGTTGTTAAAGATTCGCTACCTGGAACAAAGTTCCAAGTAGCACGGGCTATGGTGCGCCCGTAGTGCCTTTAGCAAAGCAGATTGGTATAAAATTCTACCCTACCAATACAAAAGCCATGCCCATAAAAATGCTGACGCCCAACATCCCCTTCACAGTACAGGGTCAACCAATTGAATGCGTAGACACTTATCAGTATCTAGGAATAATCCTGACAAATTTTAATGCTGAGGTCTCTTACTTGAGAGAACACTGCGGCCCGGACGCCAATCCTCAGGTCGCTAACCTCCCTCTCTGGAGAAGCCAATCTGCAAGTCTCTCGCACATACTATGTACAGGCAGTCAGACCAGTGATCGACTATGCCCCACCTGCACTCGGTCCAATCACAACAACAGTGGAAAAAGCTTTAAGTAGCCAAAAACAATGCTATGAGAGCTGCCCTGGGAGCCCCCTATGTAGACCAGGCTTGAAACGAAGATTGGAAAGTAGTTTGCCCTCTCTTCAAGAAAGAAAATATCAAACAGCAGTTAAAATTACCAGCAAGATAATTTATTCCCCTGATCCAACCCAGCAAGACAGGCCTTGGTGGATGGACTTGGACAAAACGATGGAAACTCTTGGGCTGCCAGAGCGGGAATATTTCTAAACTACTACAATTAAAAAGCACAATTCTTGATAGAGGAGTTGATCATCTACACCCAAACTACACTTGTTGCCCACCGAGGGAGGAGCCTTACCTTGAGGTTATCTTGAGATGATTTCGGGGCTTAGCGTCCGAGGCCCGGTCCTCGACCAGGCATCCTTTTTGTTACACACCCCCAGGAAGCAGCCCGTAGCAGGTGTAACTCCCAGGTACCTATTTACTACTAGGTAACAGGGGCATCAGGGTGAAAGAAAGTGCCCATTTGTTTCCGCCTCCACCGGGGATCGAACCCGGAACCTCAGGAATGCGAATCCGAAGCGCTGTCCACTCAGCTCTCAGGCTCCATGTAGCCTATCTTCAAAATAGTAATAGAACCTATAATGTGTTTGACTGGATAAGTCTTCCAATGAAAAAACTGCCTATGATCCAACAATACTAAGGCGCATCATAGAAAATCAAATGAGCAGAACAGCAGTAGCAGGAGCCACTCACGTCTTCACAGACGGATCGATTGACGATATGAGTGATGGTGCTGCTTTTTGCACAGACAGCAAACAGGCCTATTGGAGACTGGAAGGACCAGTATCTTCAAACCAAACTGAACTGTTTGCCATACAAAAGGCATTCACATGTGTGATTGCACAACTCTCTCAATGTGCAACCACACACACAGACTCAAAAGCTGCACTTCAAATATTAGGAAAAAAGCAGAAGAAAGACAACGTGGAAATAATTACCACCATTTTGTATCTAGGAGCAGTAGCTAAACGAAAAAAGACTCAACATAACCTTAAACTGGATCCCATTCCATGTTGGAATCCCATTAAACGAGTAAGGCGATGGAATTGCTAAATTGCCAACTAGTTATCCAGTGATTAATAAAACAATCCAACCCTGCCTCGAATACATAAACACATCAGAAAACTCTCACCTCAACACAACCCATCTACACCCGAGTAGCAGAAGGTTCGCTCTCTGTAATATGGCATCATCAGGCCACCAAGTTAAAAAGGTTAAATACCCCAAAAGGAATCCAAAGGGAAAAAAACAGTTCGGTTATATAGACTACGTCTACTGCAACAGGTACTCAGAGAGAACTCTATCAACATCAGAGGCCCGAGACTGTTCAACACGCTCCCGCTACACATAAGGGGCATAACTGGCAAACCCCTCAGTGTTCAAGAGAGAACTGGATAAGCACCTCCAAAGGATACCTGATCAACCAGGCTGTGACTCATACATCTGGCTGCGAGCAGCCGCGTCAAACAGCCTGGTTGATCAGTCCAACAACCAGGAGGCGTGGTCGACGACCGGGCCGCGGGGACGCTAATCCCCGGAAGCACCTCAAGGTAACCTCAAGGTAGGTTATAGATGCAACTGGGAGATTGGTTAACCCAGACAGAGGGAATGCATCTTTTGCCAAACAATCACAAAAAAACACTACTTCACTATCTCCAGGAATGTGAAGCAACCAACGACCTTTTAAGAGCTTTAAGAGCCCCTGAATCTTGCAGTAACCACACTGAAGCCATCAACACTGCCACAATTTTAGTCAAAAAAGGTGTCCAGCAGCTGGGCACCCTCCAATACTGTCAAGCAGTATCTTCCCCCGCAATAGCAGCCTGACTATTAAACGCGAACTCGGCACACGATATAATTTTAATAAAAAATCTACCACTTACGGGCTTTTCATGCCCTGTGCCATCTCTTGGTTGGCACAGGGACCATCAGGCCAATACAGGCAGAGGGTATTCATCAATCCATTTGGTCCCTCACACCACCACACACCAACCCGGTCCACACCCCCAATCCTGACTAACTTCACAAGACATCCATCGCCACTAGGACCCGTTGAGGGGATTTTAACAACAATAATGGGCCACAAACGACTAAAAGTCAGGACTCGCCCCATGGACGGCCATACTTTCCCCAAAAGCGACGTCTTTAAGATCTTAAAATAAGCCGTCTGATTACACCCATCGACCTTGGTCAAGAAGGTAAAAATATTTCTCTCTTTTTTCGAGTAAGGGATCTCAAAAAAAAAAAAAAATAAAAATATCCGATTGCACACTTAGAAAAGTGCAACACTTCTTTCCTCTCTTCCCACATCAGTACATCGCCGACCGAACTGTCTTTATCAGCGGGACCAGCCACTGGATCACGGACCGAGAACACACGGAGATCATTACCAACATCGAGGAAGAAAACCCGAACCTGAGGGAATTCGATGTTATATTCTGCAGCACCGATACCGACGATGACAAGCGCATCACCATGACAATATCCTTCACCACCTTAGCCGCAGCTAACCAGGCTGCCACACATGGTCTCCACTGCTTCCGCATCAGGATTCCACCCTTCCAAGTGAAGAAGGAACGATACCATGAGCTCCAAAAGGCCTTTCCGTGCTACGATTACCCCCACCCCAACAACAAGTGTCAGCACCCCATCCAAAAGTGCAGCCTTTGCGCCCAGGACCATTATCCCATCTGTAAATCGACAACCCATCGTTGCCTTCTCTGCAACGGCAATCAACCTGCAATTTCACACCAATTTCCCGGCAGACAGGAAAAATCAAGGTCCAGGTTAAAACCAAGAAGGCCAACCTTCTCAACCCCGCCACCAGAGCCCCTGATGCTATACCCAACACCTCAGCTCTCACCAACCAACCAGAAGATTCCCAGTCTTACCAAACAGTGGTTCCTCCTACCAGTCAAGCCAGCCTTCACAATGGGGACCCCAGGGGCCCTCAATGGGGACCGACAACCACCGACTCATCAGGGAACTGAACGTGCTGTACCTAGACAATGGCCTGGACCCCATCACAGCCCCTGACGCAAAGTCTCACTACCTCCCTTATCACACCCAGGACTTCCACAAGGTCGACTGCTAGGTCGATATCAACTCAGACGTCAGCTCTACTAAAGACCCAGTCTGCACAAACAACAGCATCTTCCAATCCAGCCCCAAAAGCTACCACCATCACCATCTCGGCCGACGTGTTCTCCTACCACAAACACCACTGACGTTACCGAACCAGCTTCTATCACAACTCGTCGACTTCAGAGCCAGCCTCAACCTCTGGCTATGAGACCAAAACCCCCAACAACGAACTACGCCACGGACTCCTCAGATGAGGAAATTTCATTAAGAGTTCCATTGTCACGACACTTCCCCTAGTGCGTGCAAGATCTCCTCATGGAGGCCACATCACCGAACTCCAATGACAACAGCCACGCCAGCTAGCAGCAAGACTGGGACTAAGAAAACACGGAAGACCTAGAGTTATTCATTAACTCGCCAGCTCTATAATTAGCATTGCCCTCCGTGACCCCTCACCCTTCCCCCCCCCTCCAAAAAAAAAAAATCCATCCATTCACAGATCTCCAGTTTCAGCTGTTGGTAGTTATTCCAAATTGCCTTCACTTTCGGGCTATTCATGCCCGAGCCACCTTTTGGGTGGCTTAATCTTAATCAATCAATCCATTTGGTCACCATAGGACCTACAGACCCCAAGTCTTCAACTACCCATCTGATCATTTTCCACCTTCAGACATTAACGCAAGCGACGCCTTGCTAGATCAGTTGCACTGATCTAGCAGTGCAGCTAGATCAGTAAATCATCGACAGAGTTTGAGTGCATCACTTTACTACTGGAAAAATGTGGAGATTATACTGTATTTCTATAGTGATGGCGACTGCAGTTATAAAGGCTTACACCTATGGAAAAATGAGCCTCTGGATCCTGAACGTGTTAACTGGAATTCGTTTATGCCCAAGGAAACCTAGGAAAGAGCACATTAAACGAAATCCTAGTTTGCCTTTAGAACTTCAAAATCTATTTCCATAACATTTGAAGCGAAGAAAGAATTTCTGCCCGCACTGTCCAACTTGCTAGATGTGCCACTAGAGGTCGTGAAGGATGCCGACCCCATCCAGATGCTCAACATGCTTAAAGCAAAACGTTTATCAGAAACGTTCGTCAACACATTAAGTTAACCCACGACATGACTTGACATACCACCAGTGATCATAGAGGAACGCGACTCCCTCATGAAGCTCAACTTCGAGGCAAAATATTTGACAGACAGACACAAACGTTCAATGACATCACTGTTGATATCCCAGACTTCTTAAGTGATGGAGAATTGGGATATATATAGTGAAGCTCAAGATGTAGTGCCCCGGGCTGACAAACTCAAACACTAATAAATAATGTTCTTCAACTTTACGACAATAACGAACACCTTACACTTGAAATGTCAATGCAGCTGGTGTCACATCTAAATGTTTAGGGCGTTCGAGGCCGCTCGCTCAGTTCCAGAGAATTACCGAATTCATGTCTAAATATGTTAAAACCCCCCAAAATTAAAATCACGTTCAAAAATAAAATTCCAAGTTGTAATTTTATTCTTTAATATAAACAATGAAATATAAACTATTATATAATATTATTATGAAATAAGACATGTTTTAACAACTGTCGGGGAATCTGCGTGCATGCGCGTGAGCACGCGGGGCAAGTATCCCTACACAAGATGTCCTTTCAACGATCGCCAACGTCGGAGTGTCTCTCTCTACATAGACACTGCCCAGTAGTATCAGCGATAACCATTACTCACCGTAGCCCTGCGGGTCTTCACTCAATCCTCACGGTGCCACTGTTCGCCAGGAGAGTATCCCAGTCGACCTCCAACTGACCTTAATAGCTAGAGATGAGTGGGAACACAGTTTGCTCTCTCCCAACTGTGTGCCCGCCCCAACAAGGGCTCTACTACTAACTGCAAGGTCGCCAACTGGTGTTTCCCGTGTCCAGTAACACGTCAGTGGAATTGTGGTAACAGTGGCAAGAGCACACTAAATAAATCTGATATCAGGCAGGTATGTACTCACTCCTTTCAATTATTAAATAGCAACAAGATATATGGAGGGATAACAAACGAGAAGGTATTTTATGTTTTACTTAAAACTCAAGATATCATATTCATATATCAACAAGCAAACAGCAAGTACATGCAGAAGTCGCTCTCTCTCCACATATAATTTGGGCACACCTATATGGCAATACTCCCCCTCATGTCAATGTCATAATCAGCTGGGCGACTCCCCCCTCACCGAGTGATCTCTTACTGCACTTGTTTCTTTGATGCCTGTTTCTTTAAATTCTCAAGAATCACTATATTTGCAAACACGATATTTGCTATAATGGAAATAGAACGCAAATGAGTCACTGCACTGATCTTGAGCTCAATCAAACATTTCTATATCAATAAACACAATAATTCACTATCATGGCATAACACACTGTACTTCATATAATGATTATGAATGCAACAAGATACAATACTGGACTTCTCAGTAATTCCTTTCGAAGGCGAATACTCAATTGATCACTGCACACATGAAAATGTTACACACACAAGCATATATATATATATTATCAATTCATCAATATCAATAATAGTAAGATCAATACTGGGCACAAAGCCTAACACCAATAACTGGTACACTTTTTATATATATATTCTTTGGCATAAGCTATACTATTAATGTCACATGAAAGAATTCATCAACCGACAGCAATTTCTTCAATAATAATACAGGTGCATCCACACACCGCAAATATATGTACCGTGAGAGCTTTCTACAGCCTCACTTCTCACAACTGTGTCCTACCGTGACATAGGTGAGCCTTGCTCACGACATACCAAATACTCTTGCTAAATATATAGCTGACTAAAGGAGAATTGGGAGGGAAACTGAATTACCTACTTCCACCTCACTGTGCGGACTCTCCCTCCAGTGAGTTGAATTGTAGCTCCTGGTCCCGGCTCTCGCCTCGTTGTAGGGAACGCCCCCCCACAGACACACTGATGCGTACGCCAGGAACTCAACCAACGTCCCAAAATAAACGCATCGTCTCCGTGCCTTGTCCTCTGCAGGTCCGTGCTCCTCCACGACTTCTTGTAGGGTTAGAGTCGGTCTCCTGGCCGTCGACTTTTCCTCTCAACTACGGCTGCCAACCTACTTCTCAGCTGCAGACTTCCTGATTCCCAATTAGTTTTCTTCTTCCCACTGGTTCCCGGTGAATCGGCCCAGACAATACGTCGTCACAAAAACGGGTGAACTGTCTCAGACGTCACATATGTCACTACACAGACTCCACTTCTTGCACAGTACCTGTCCCCAGGAGCACTTGTTGCTCAATATTCCGTCGATTCCCTCTCTGGTCCAACATGTGAACGAAGGAAGACTTCACAGTACTTGCAGACTTCGGGTGACGTAAAATCCACGGGAAGCGTGATATTACTGTCAAACTGACAGGACCATCGTTCACACATCCAACCTAGTTGACGTGTCGGTCAAACTGGTTCCCTCACGGTGGACTGGCCCAGCCACTACGCTGTCTCCTAACCCGGTGAACTGTCACAGACGTCACATACATCACTGCACAGACCACTTTTTGCAACGCACCTGTCCCTGGAGCACTTGTTGCTCAATATTCCGTTAATTCCTTCCCTGGTCCAACACATGAACGAAGGAAGACCTAACAGAGTGCGTGCAGACTACAGGGGATGCGTACATCCACTGGAGCTTGGGTAAACTGTCACACTGACAGGATCCCCGGTCGCATGTCCGACCTCCCTGACGTGCTGTGTGCGACAGGTGGCGCCACAGAGGCGCAATGCCCAGACACTCCTGCTCTCGTGACGTCATACTTGCCAGGGGCGTTTTTCATTGGCTCCCTGTGCCACGTCACCGTCAGTGACCAATCTGGTGCCACTGACGTCACACAGTTTTGGCGGCAAAACGGAGGGGGCGGCGCCATATTGGCGTCCTAAAGGGCCTAAACAACAGGCCAAAGCTTCCTTCTTTTGCGAATTTCTCGCAAACGCGTGAACACTCCATGCCCCCACATATATCAAATTGTAGCCCGTAATGTAGAGAACGCTCGGGTAAACTGGATATGACTCTTACAGCTGGCGTGGGAAAAATATAAGGGGGGAACACCGTCACACAACGTGTGACTCATTTACCAAATTCAGTATGTAATTCAATATCTTGCAGAGAAGCCATGTGTCCTTGCCTCTTAAACCCATGAACAACCAATGTGTTTTGGGTAAACAATGTTTTTAGTCGCTTCTTAAAATTAAGCTTCCCTAAGGCTGAGTAGCCTTATTTGATATTTACAATGAGAAGGACATAATGGAATACATAGATGCTGAAGCAGCCTTTGATCAACACATCCAGTGTTGGTAGTTTGCTTATAATGAACTTAATTAAGAATAATAATAAAGAAACACTAACATACACTTGAATCACTTCAGCAGTCACACGCCGGTTACATCAGCCCGTTCTCTGGAGTTGCCACAACGGACATAAAATGATGAACTAAATTGCTGTTTCGAATTTTGACGTTAAAATGGGATGCATTACTCGCGAGGACACTTTGGTTGCTAACCAACATTGCCCTGAATTTGTGTCATTAATCTACAACCTAATTCACACACCGTAATATTTTTTCTAGTTCGAAAATGGTCAAATTTGCTTCCATTATTTCATGATTATTATTTATTATTATTATTAACTTCTGCCATTATTATTCTTTCTATCATCAGAACAGTAGAAAACATATTTGGACATTAAGGGCAGCTCCTGTTAACGGTTGAAATGATCGGTAAAATAATTCACGTCTGCTTTAAGAACATAAAAATTAAGGATACTGGCCCTCATATGGCAGCTTCTATTTATATTCACAGTCATTCGTTTAACATATGCTTGAAACAATCAGGGGACCCCTACATCTATTATGTTACCCGGTAATTTGTTCCACAAAACAACCCTGTTACTAAACTAGTATTTATCCAGGTCTTTCCTAAATCTAAACCTATCTAATTTTCATTCATTGTTTCTTATTCTATTAAGTGTTGGTGTATTTTATACCTTAACCTTGTTATGCCCGTTCTTCCGCTTATACACTTAGGGGGCGGGGGGTAGAAATAGCCTAAACTACTCTATCCCCGTCAGATGTACTTTGTCTCAAACGTAGTTTAACGTGTACACTTCAATCAGGGCCACCCCCTAACTCTTCGCCTTAATAGATAATGTATATTAAGCTTTAACAATCTTTTTCCACAAGGAAGGTTCCTAATTCTTGGTGTTAACATTGTCATTCTATGCATGACGCGTTCTATAGTACGGCTACCAAAACTGATCATCATAATCTAAATGAGGCCTAACGAGCTAGTTACAGCTGCAGAAAAACACAAGGTGTTTTATTGCTAACGCTTCTAGAAATATTCCCAGGGTCCTATTTGCCTTATTTCGAACAGTTATGCATTGATTTTTCTTCTTCCAGTTCTTACTAATTATGACCAAGATTCCTTTTGCAATCTCATCACCCTCCCCTCTGACATCCTGTGACTATCATCATTACCTTGCCTCATAACCTTACTTTTGTCAGTATTAAACTATCTGCCGGTGTTTTTGATAATTTCGGAAGCCTATCTACATTACATTGAAGTGATTTTGATTCATGATATTAATACATGCTTGAATATATACATGACACTTACTTCATATCTATATATGTAGTTTATTACATATATGGCTCAAATGTAAATTATTGAGTGTTATGTACTGTTTATTTCATGGGTAATTCCCTCAGGGATTTTTTTTAGTTCAGGGAAGGGAGGTTGCGTTTTAGAATTAGCTGGCTAAGCAAAATCAAATCGAAAATAATGCAAACTTGCTTCCAGCGCCACAGCTGACTGTCCGATAATAACAATTTCACTTGTGCTCGTCACTGTACAATGACATTTAATGTTTAAACCAATGGTTCTCAACCTTATATAATAATGTCAAAATTACCCCCCCCCTTTATCCCTCTCATATAGAGCAAAGAAAATGGCATTCACTAATATCACACAATCCATTTTCTATTTTTGCCCCCCCCATGTGGTTCATATGCTCCATGTTGAGAAACTGGTTTAAATCCATTAAAATACATAGTTGATATAAAAAAATCAACTTGACACTCAACCAATCGATGAATAAGCGAGTTTGTATATATTAGTCCTCGTGTGTTTAAGAATGAAGGTAACTGCAGAGGCCTATTGGTCCATACGAGTGTAATACACAACAATACCAGTTTAGATGTGCGATCCTTGTTGGTAGAAACCTTACGGCACTCAAACGGCCGTCTAACTCCCTATACTTCTGCACATTTTCCACAAAACTTGGTGGCACTGCAGCCAAGGCTATGGCAAGCCCTCACTCACTTACCCCCACCACCTGACTAACTCCCTAACCCGGTGCACTTACTGGCTACCTGACATCGCTCTGGCAAGGTGGCTAGCCCTACCTGGCCATGTGGCTTGAAACCAATATCAGAATCAGCCGACTGTACGTTTGTCGTAATACTACCAATGTAGCAGTATTACTTAGAGGACGTCCCTTAATTTGGTTGGTTGATAGTTTGAGCCAGTTCTCTCTTGGATATCAGAGTACGAAGTCCACCTCGCTGTTTGCACGGAAAAGTTCTTTATATTATAAATTTAATAATACAGTCTGAATTATGTGTGTGTTTTAGATACAGAATTTGAAGCCTATTGTGTGTGTCAGATAGAGAGAGCGTACGACGTTTCATATGTTTAATGTGAATTCACGTCCATCATGAACGGAGAAAAGAGATCTCAATGTGTTATTTTTATCAAAACTTTGCCAAATGAGTCAATGAAACCAAGAAAGTTGAAGACAACATTTGCAAAACGTTCAAGCACAACACAAGAACAAAGATAAAAATTTTGAACGTCATGGGAATGCTCCAAAAAAATTAAACCTAATTCAACAAAGAAGTTCCCAGAAAAAAGATAAAATGTAATTGAAGCTTCTTATGTTGTATGACTAAGAGAAAGCAGAAACACACAATTGGGGAAACTTTGATCAAACTGCGTTCTCAAAATGGTTTAGGTACGTCTATAGAAACAATAAAATACATCAAAGGGATAAAGTAGCTAAGGCTATTTCTACCCTCTACTTCAAGACTCTCAAGAGGCACCCAAATTTACGAATCAAAGTGCAAGAATCACATTTTACATTGCAGGTTAATACAGTAAACACAGCATATAAGTGTAACACTCTTGGGGCAAAGTGTTTGTAACTCCAAAGTATTTTTTATCACACTTATCACACATTCTTACCAATTTGGTGTGGTATACCACTAATTTCGTTATTTATATAGTTATTAAGTTGACACTAATACATAATGATCTAAGGTGTGGGCGTGCAGCATACTACATAATTTACACTACTTATCTTTCACTGACAACACCGTAATGCCAAAACCATATGTATCCTACTCTTAATCTCGTGTAAATTGAATCCTTCCAAATAGACTTTCCTCTACCATTAGGTAAGGACGCATAATGCTTGTGTGTGTTACTGCTGTCCACAATAGCCGTTCTCTGTACTTTTTATTCATCCTCTTGGATCATCTTGATTCATGTCCGTTTCAAAGTTTTATGACATACAACATCGACAAGAGTTTTTCTGATGCTCTCTTCGCTATCACATCAACTGCCTCATTGACCAATATTCCCATATGTGAAGGGAGCCATATAAATCTTAAATTATACCCATTTTTTCAAAAGACTATGTTCTCGATACACTATTACAATATTCTGGTATACTGCTCATCTGCTATTTAAAGACTCCAATGCTCCATTGTAAAAAAAAAATACTACATTTGACTACTTCCTGTAATCCTGTTAATTCACTTTTAAGTTCAACCTGCATTGAAGAGACTGTCAGTTAAGCAGTGTCCAATAACAGTATATACAGTGCTGATGTGTACTGCCTAATGAAGACACTGCATCCTGCCTTTCCACATCCCTAGCTGCTGCTGCCGTTTTTTTAGATTTAGCTACTCAGAACTAAATGTCCATGTAGCACAGGCTACCTCTTAAAAAAGAACGTCGCCATACGGGCCGTTTGCCCGTATGGCCGAATATGGACGTAATTTGAAAATAAAAAAAAATATAAATTTGGGATTTTTTTTTCAACAACAGTAAGTTAAGGGTCCTCTGATAGGTTAGGTGGGCAGGAAATTCTCATAAAGTTTCAAAATGGTATGAAAAACGTTAATGGAAAGAATCCTTTTCTAAGCTGGCCGAGTAAGCCGGACGACTCAAACAGAAAACGGAACAGTACGTCATTTTTGCGAGTCTATTTCATTTCAAATTACGTCCAAATTTGGCCATAGCGCGCATACGAGCGAAAAGTGACATTTTTAAGAGTACGAGTTGTATAGTGAGCCCGTAATTGAGATCAGTTATTCACAATAACCACGTTACTGTGATATTCATGAAAGTTTTGAGTGGAGGTGTGGTTTCCTCTTCATTTTTTTACTGCTTATGTTTTAGCTCACTGGTCTTGTTTTGATAACATTACCTTGGAGGCGGATATAGATAGACAGAGTTCACTAGTATCCCATTATTCAACTGCATTGTAGTTGCTGTGATTTTTTAATTTAATGCAGCTACTCTCATTGGATTACTGTTGAGTTTGGTGCACAGGGCTTCAGTTGCTTCATATTCCAATAAGTAATGCAATAGTGGTGCCCATGCATCTGTTCCACAGATATGACACGCTTTAACTTAAATTTATTACCTCTCAGCAGCACTTGTAACCAAGTCTGAGGTCTGTGTATGACTACTGCAATGTCTCTGGGTATCTTTTTGCCGGGTTTGAAAGAGGGGCTACATAGTGTGTTGTTGGTATTACATTACAGTGAGTCTTCCTTCTGCTACTTTGGCTTTGTGGTGACATGTGATGGGGAGTATGTTTTTTGTTTGCTCCTTAATCTGTGCAAAACTTTGAGATATTTTAACCTTTACAACAGGTAGAGCAGTGGCAGTTTTTGCTAGTGATCCCTAGCTACTGATCCATCACAACACACATTTGATTTCTGTAGGTTTTTCTCTAATTACACAGTTATATGTTGCTCTCAGCTCTGCTATCTCACTTTATTTTGTTCTTTTGCAGGGGAATAATCACTACATCTACGTTACAATTTTCCCATGGTGGTGTGAATTGTCTCTTAGGTAAAGCTATAAATTCGGGAATAGCATACTCTAAGATCAGAATATAAGATACTCATATATGCTCTTATTATACTTTAACATACATTGTTCATTACATAAAACATACATTAACTCATTAGCTCCACCGCCTCAGTAATCTAATCGCAGAGGCTATATTTATCTGCAAAATTACATCCCTAATACTCTGTAGAGACCCCAGACATGTGCCGAGGCATTCATACATGCTTTCTGAAGGTTTGTTGCCCATCGATCCTGCCCCAAGATAGTGATCTCAGTCCAACTTCGTTGCAGGGGAAGCATGTCTGAGGGAAGTCTGGAATCACCCAGTTGTATACATTGCCCTAAATCAACAGTAGTGCCACTAAAAGTTCATATCCCCTAGAAGACCATGGCATGGAGGCTTCTACAAGCGGATGGTTGGAACAGTCAAACACTTCCAAGGAAAACCCTTCATCACAAAAAATTGATCTACAGGAGCTTCACACCGGTCACCGAAATTGAATCTCGGGTCAATAATAAACCACTGACCAACCTCTCTGACGATCTTTCGCACGTGAGCCATTAAGTCCATCTAATCTGATGTATTCACTTCGTAAATCTGTCTTCATCTGTGATGTATTCACAGATTTCTTAAATCTCTAGCATACCTCACACACAATAGACCAGAAGATCCTTTGTATGTCAGTTAGTTGGCTAAGAGCTACAAACATCTATCATGAGTAATAAGTCGGTGGAATGACGTTTGGACTATAATACCGAACTGCTCTTCGGGAGAATGACCACTGCGGGAGAATAATGACCACTACAGGAGAATAATAACTATTGGAGTATGACTATGGGAGTATCAGTAAACAACCCCTACAATAAAAAAAAACTTCAAATCTGGTGGTGATGTTCTGGTTGACAGTGACTGTCCATGTTCAGAATGGCCTCTAGGCGGTATTGTATGTATTCAGACAGCCAGGGTATCTTGAGTATATTGAAAGAAGTGAAGAGTTACAACTAGTCTTAAAACCTTAAAAATCTAATTTCCTCGTAGCTAGCAGGAAAGGATGTCACCCAGAGGCTTCCCACCCCGCTGTCCTGAAAGGACTGCCGCACCACAGTGCAAATTAATACTTAAACAATACTATAATTCTGAAGGAGAGTAATGAAGGGTTCTCCATTTCTAAACAGTGAACTCTGACCCGTGTTACTCCTCTCCTCCCCGGAATTATGTTGGAATTTTCGACACTAAATACTAACACACATTGTACTAAGCAAATGCAGTTATGTTAGGAAAATACCAACCGGACTAACCACTATTTTCTACAAGAGAATCATTAAAAGAAAATGGGATATTTGTCACATCACCTGAAGAATATTTATCCATAACACGTAACATAACACAATTCTTGGAAACAAATAGGATAAAGTATTCTCCAAGACTGGATAAAACTAAATTACAAGTGAACTCAATGCCTACTTCCCTAAGTCGGTAATGACGGATTTACAACTGTGCTGGGGAACGCGTCCTGAGTACTGGAGGGAAGAGACTATTGAGAGAGACCAACTTAGCGCACAAACACGCTAGAGTGAGTGATCTGATCTTCCTGCAATATCAGTGTGGTCGACAACTCGTTATCGACTATGAACTTTCCTAATTAAAGGAAGAGTGCTATTTCCGCTTGTTAGATAAGTATAGTGATCACTGAAACTAATAAACTGACTGGTTATAGAGCAAGGCTACCCACCCAGAACCGGTAAGAATTATTTCAAGTTAACTTATTCTTTACATTAGCCCATGTAAACACAGGCATAAACTTATGCCCGTGCCTCCCTCCCTCTCGTCTTACTGGCTATTCAGCTCGTGCCACCTCTTGAGTGGCTTAATTTTTTTTTTTTTTTGAGATATATACAAGAGTTGTAACATTCTTGTACAGCCACTAGTACGCGTAGCGTTTCGGGAAATTGAAATCTTCATCAATTAGTCGTCTCGTCACAATCGACTTTATAATGGATCCAGAACGGGCCAAAATCTCGTTGCCCATTCATTTTCTAATGTGTAGTTTGGTGAACTAAACATTCTTCTTTCATTGTTATGTCCAATATATTTGTTGCTGGTTATTACTTTGTCATTATTCGGTAGGAGGGAGACGAGGTCGGCAGGAGGGAGACGAGGAGAAGTTAAGTGACTACATTATCTTTGTGTATCACGAGGCATTCTCAGTCGTCAGTAAGGCCTTAACCATAAGTTTCAGCCCACGTGACGGAGTCTCTTGCCTATTACCAGGCTATATTCTACATTACAGCTAAGCTGTATTCTCTCTAACTAATCCAGTAATATTTAGTAGGCTAACAATTGTAGTAAATTTCAATTAGTCGATTAATTTTGATTGATCGGCTGTTTGTATTAAACCCCCAAATTTGTGAAAAGAAAACTTCTAGCAGGATCATTTCTAAATATACAGTCCACTTTGAATTAATGATAAATTCCAATAAAACTAATACATTAAATAATTTAATAAAAAAAATCCTGTTGGAAGATTTCCCCACACCCCCTTCAACATCTCCAGGGCTCGTCTCTTCCAGCGACTCTCGTTCCCAGGCAGGAACGTCGCACGAGGAATGGAAGAGTTTGTTGACTGGAACGTGAGGATTCTCTCGAAATGTTGGAGACCATGGACAGTGAGCAGGGTGTGCTGGAGTCTGAGGTGGCTTCTTTTAAGTCAATGGTTGTGATGAGGTTCCCTCCTCGGTGCAGACGTGTGGGCATCCCCTTGTGGGTAGGCCGGAGTGGAGGTGCTGAGACTGTAGCCGGCAGTCATGATGGTCATGATTTGTATTCAGTTTTGAAGCGGGGTTTCTGTTTCACGCCTGGAGCCCCGCCTCCAGGAGTGCCTCTGTCCTAGGTGTCCGAAAGATTTTCAGAGGCTGCTGTTGATTCTTTGCGTGGAGTTTCAGCTCGTCTTGACCGGCCGGGCCCTGACGGATAGGTAGTGTGTAAATATATATATTTCAGATGACTCCTCATTTAACTTGTGCTTCTATTAATGGCAACGGGCTGCGTTCCATGGTAACTGATCTCTGTGCTTCATAGGCAGGGGGTTGATGTGGCTTTTGTTCAGAAACACAATGTTCGGTGTGTGGCTTTGTTGCATTGGTTGGAGGAGGAGTATTCGGTTTTGTTAAATCCGGTACAAATGTTGAAAAGGGTACGATGATCCTTCTTTCCAAGTATGCGCCTATTTCGGTGTTGCACACGGAAATGGACTAGGATGACAGGATTTTGTTGGTCAAGATCTCGTTCATGATGGTGGCGATTCCTTTATTATTCATTTATGCACCCTCAGAGGTGGCTAGGCAGCAGGAACACGAGGCTTTTTTTTTTTTGCAGATGAAGTTTTAATTTTTTGAGACATGATACACGTGCCATGGTGTTTTACGGGGAATTTAACCGTTACATCGGCATGGGACAGTAGCAATCTCTTGCCTGCAAATGTGTCCACTGCGGTGATTGAGGCTCTTCAATGTTTCCGTTTTCGGGATGCGACATGATTCAGGGGGAGGGGGGGATTGGAATTTACGATTTTGTCTTATGGTTAGTGTTCTCGCCTCAATAGGTTTATGTTCGTAAGTTAAACATGATATAAGGTCGGTGGTATCTTTTTGGACGGTACTAGTTGCTTACACGGACCATTGTATGGTATTGGTGAAGATTAGGGCTTTGAGCCAGGTGCGTGTGGAACAGAGATGATGGAAACTGAACTGTACTTTGCTACAGTCTCCTGATGTTCGTGCTCGGTTTCGGGAACGGTGGGCTGTGTTGGTCGCCCGAAAACGTTGGTATCCTTGTCTTTTGGACTAGGGTGACTGGTGTAAGGGCGAGTGTAAGAGGTTGTTCATTGCATTAGCGAAGTGGAAGGTGGCTGTACGCTATCACTTATTGCATGTCCTGCAGGAAAGGGTTGACGTTTGTATGGGTTAGGTAATCGGGGGTTTGATAGGTTTGGGGATATTTTATTCTGTAAAGTTTAAATTCGTCTGTTGCGGGAGATGTTGGCTGAGGGGGCTGCACGTGCAGGCTGTGATTGGGCAGAGGTTGTTTGGCGAACGTTTACGCAATTTCTGATGCAGTAGGAGAAGGTAAATATATTTGCACAGTTTGCTAATATATAACGAAATTATTTTATATTAGAAAAAGTCCCTATTTTGAATAAACAACATATTATAATTGATGAATACATCTCTGGGGTCGACTGCTGGATGGAATGGACTAGGTCTGAGGACAGTTTAAACAGAAAATCTGAAATTTTGTTAACCTCCTCACAGATGCAGTGTACACAGTGAATGAAGCCTACAAATTACAAAACAGTTTATTTTGAATCGCGCTATTTTTTGGCAAATGTTAATGTGAAGACCCAAAAGCCTGGATAACCCCTTAGGCCTATAATTTCGCAGATCCCCAAGACAACTTATAAAGTCGCAGAGATATTGAACCAAATAATCTCAATGCCTCCCAACAACGGTCCCTTTAAATCTAGCAACTAATTCATCGTTCTTTAAATAAAACACCACAAGATCTTTGCTTCCCTTGGCCTTGTCACTCTTCATTAACGTTCCAGTGGAAAGGACCCTTCAACATGATATTTTACATACAGTAATCATACCAACGTGACTGCATCAGTGAGAAAATTCGTAGGAGCCGTGATAAGGGTTCGAACCTATGCAGTGGGTGTTCCCATGCATGCCCTGGTTCGAACCCTCATCACAGCTCCTACGGATTTTCTCACCGATACAGTCACGTAGTGTGATTACTGTGTATTAAAGGAGGAGAGTCAGAGGGAGAACATTCCTGGATGACAGAGCCAGAGTGCATGGAGGGGGGGGGGTGTGGAACTCCTGGCCCAGCTTCAGTAGAAGCCTCAGGAAATCCTTGTATGTTCAGTAGAACTCCAGGTTGCAACCCTTATACCATGTCGTGGCCTAGTTGACTAGAGCGTGTGGGGAGAACACCCACGGCATAGGTTCGAACCCTCATCACGGCTCCTATGGAGTCTCATTAATACTCCGTTTCCTCTTTGCTTCTAGCTGAATATCTTTGGGTACACTACGCTGTAATCTGAGAGTACCTCAGGTGTATACACCCTGTTTAAGCAGCTGTTCCCCAAGTTGAAGTGAGTTATAGCAGTTATCCATATGTAAATGGTAACCTTTGCTCCTCAGTGGTGCAATCAAACTCATAACCCTTTGAATTGTTGTCTTCCCAATTCCTGCATATACTTCAAATTCAAAGATGTAACAAGTCTGATTCAGCTAGCATGTACAGCTCGACTCCATAATTATCAGGTTTAGTTGGATTAAAGTCTTTGGAAGATAGACGGCTACACCATATTGTGCCTTCATCCAGACAGGTGTTTGAGTAATGTAGCAAGGTTTGATTGTTTGTTAGATATACCATTAATGTTCTAACTTTAATGAGTGTCTGTACTGTCTTCGGGAATGGCATTATTGTTGAGTATGAAAATACTTAGCAATCGTTACATATTGTTTTGAAGTCATACAAAAACTGAAAGAAGCTACATTCCACTTTTGACCCGTTTGCCAGAACATTGAAATCATTGTCACCTTCACAATTCCCATCAACTTTGTCAGTTGCAAATATCTGGCAAGCTCATTTACATTCACTTCCCACTCATTCTTTACTAGGTTAGTGGCATTGAACATGCTTTGTGATGCATACAAATTTCTTTCATATGCCAAATACTTCTGTAAATCTCTCATAATAAATAACAATAAATCCCCGAGGAGTGGTTGGTGCTGGGACAGTTCTCATGTTCATAGAAAACGGTACCATCCGTTTGTATGTGTTGTGGCTGAGACACCAGCAGGGAGAAGGTAAACAGAGCGTACGGGATGCTACCAGCTTGGAAGCAGCTAGTCATGTAATAGTTTATGAGTATTAAAGTCAGTAACCAAGCAATGGCTTTACATCACCTTACAACCAAGGCTTCCTCAGCTACACACAAACACCACACTGGCGACGAGGATGAACTGTGAACGTTGGTATTTGTTCAGCTTAAAACACAAGGAGAAGCATATGCTGCCCGGAGGAGGAAGAGAAGCTGTCCGTGAGCACATACCCGATGCTGTGTGCTGACCGATGCCATATGCTACCAATGCTATGTGCTAACCAATGCTATCGCTACCCAAGCTATGTGCTGACAGCTGTGTACTGATAATCTGCGATCCATGTGTGCCGATGCTGTGTACGAAACGACGCTTTGATGCGTGTATAAAACCCGATGTTTTGTGTACTAAACGACGCTTCGTGCTACAAAATTCATCATGCGGTGTTGACAGTGCTGAAAACTCATCAAACAACAACACTGCTGACAACTGCTTTGCCAACTGCTGACAACTGCTGTGCCAACTGCTGTGCAGCTGTAGGTAGGAACACCACCACATGTACACGGCTAGGTAAGAAGTCAGTTGCTGCTGTATTGTGCACTGCTGTGAACTTTTGCATTAAAATGCTTGTGTGCTTTGCAAAATTAAAATTAATTACAGTGAATTCTTAACATATACAGGCAGTAAGTGTTTAGTATCTGAGGAACATTTAGGTGATAAGTTTACTTTTAAACAGTAAAAATGGCAAATATACCTCAGTTTCCTGCATTTGATCCTGACTGTGACCAGACAAACCTGTCACAGAGGTGGACTAAATGGCTTAAAAGGTTTGAAAATTTGATAGTTTCTGACATCAAAAGTGCTGAAAAAAAGCGTGCCTTTCTACTTAATTATGCAGGTGATAGAGTTTGTGACATCTCATGATACACTGAAAGACTCTGGTGATGCCAAGATTATGACATTGCCAAAGCCAAATTAACTGAGCACTTAAAAAACCAAACAATGCAATGGAAATTATGCATTTCAGGAGAGCCAGACAACTCTCTAATGGAAACCGTAGATCAATACCATACACGTCTGCAGGGTTTGCAGCCCATTGTGGTTGCTGATGTTGACAAAAATCAAACAATTGAACATGCACATCTACACGTTCTCCGCCGAAGAGTTCTAGAACTTGATGATGATGAAAGTTCTCTTACCAAGATACTGGATATTGCTCTTCGAATGGAAGATGCTGCACGTGATGCTCGTGTCATGGAGTGCAGTGCCAACAACAGTTCTGCCACTGTTACTACAGTGATGAGGTACTTAAGGTTCAGGAGGCACCGTGATCATAGAAGGTATTATGCCAAACCTAACAGTAAATCGAGCCCAGAACCACATCCCAACTCAACCCGTTCTTGCACTTTCTTATATGACATACTAATTGATTGTGGTTTTAGTTTACCTTGAAAAGCTTCGTAGAAACACCGACCT
>WNGS01169137.1:47014-74187 GCA_020271785.1 Procambarus virginalis
CAATAAATTCAATTTTAATAAAGGATAGACTGGGAAAAGATAGACAGGGAACTTAAAAATAATTCCACTGAATGTTTTCAGAATAATAATCCCACACAAGACATAAAACAACTGACTTCCAAAGAATATACATTCTAAAACTTGTTCCTTTGTTGAAAGCCAGAATGAGGACCAACGTAGAAAGAACAATCAGACGCGACTACAAAAAAGGAAAAAAAAACTGCTAAGGAGACACAACTATCTCAACAATATAAACAATAAGTTAAACGGTTTTAAAAATCTAGCAATGACTAAAGCAATCATATCAAATTTTAGAAATACAATTAAAACACAAATATGACATTCAAGAGAAGGAAGAAAATATTCTTTCACATATGCGAAAAAAGCAAAAGCCACAGTCAGTATTTGACCTATTCTTACAAGTGAAGGTTCATACAGAGGATAACACGGTGATATCCAAACTCCTGAAAATATACTGATACGGACACGAATTCTGCAGATTTTGAAGGAGAAATTGACAACATGCCCGTGCATTCAGTATGTATAAAGGAATGCCAAGTGCCAGTAGCATTGTGTGGAGAAAGAGCTTGCACACGGGGGAGATACAAGATTCGCTTAAATCAATAGGTTTCATATTTGCTCCTCTTTACAAGGGAGGGAGCAAAGCAATGGCTAAGAATTATTGACCAGTCGCTCTAACGTCTCATAATAAAAGTATTTGAGAAAGGGATCAGGAGGCAGGTTTTCAGTTATATGGAGACCCATGACGACCTCAACCCAGGTCAACATGGATTTAGAGTGGGAAGATCATGCCTCTCGCAGCTATTTGACCACTACGACAAATCACTGAGGCATTAGAAGAAAAACAATGCAGTTTGGTATATGTAGACTTCACAAAGGCATTTGATACATGTGACCAGAGTGATAAACACAAAAAAAGGTCAATGGGAATATCAGATAAAGTAGGTCGGTGGTATTAAAATTTCTGAGGAACAGAAACACAGAACAACTGTCAAGCAAAGAAAAGAGTTCAAGCACAGTTAAAAGCTCTACCGCAGAGTACAGTCCTTGCACCACTTTTTTCCCTTATCCTCATATTACATATAGACATTTATACAAGTCACAGCGTCGCATCACCTTCTGCGGATGACAAAAATCAGCATGAAACTGAATTTTGTTGAAGACATTGATAATCTACAAACGGATATCAATTAGATTTTCGACTGAGCGTCAGAAAATAGCCTGTTGTTATCAGTGATAAATTCCAGGAACTCTGGTACGGTAAAAATGAGGACATTAAACAAAATATAGGGTACAAAACACAATCAAATCTGCCCATAGTAGGAAAGCATAATGTAAATGATAGGGCATCAGTCATTATTATCCCATAACGTTAAGGGAGCATAACAAAGCAAATTTAGCATCATCCAAAAAAATGATAGGAAGGATTATGAGAAACGTCAACTCCAGGGATCCACTCACAATGGTTGTACTATTCACATCACTCCTGCTGTCCGTCATTAGTACTGTTCGATACTCGCTTCCTCCTTAAGAGCAGGAGAGACTGCTGAAAGAGGGAATACAGAAAACAAACGGAATAAAGCATCTAATTTATTGGGATCGTCTCTAAGAGCTTTAAATGTTCTCCCTAGAAAGGAGATAAGTGAGGTATCATAATATACAACGAAATATTGGAGGGCCAGCTCCCAAATCCCAGTAAAATAACATACTGGAGTGAACGATATGAAAGTAAAATTCAGATTAGAATCATTGAAGAGTAGGCCAAAGGCACAATCAGAGAACACTGTATAAACATCAGAGGTTCACGGTTGTTCAACATACTCCCAGCGAGCATAAGAAATATTGCCAAAACAAACGTGGACGTCTTCAAGATAAAACTTTACAGTTTTCTTCAAGAAGTGCAGAACCAATTGGGCTGTGGTGGATATGTGGGCCTGCGGGCTGCTCCAAGCAATAGCCTGCTGAACCAAGCACTCAATGAGTCAAGCCTGGTCCTCCGGCCGGCTTGGGGAGTAGAAGAACTTCCAGAACGCCATCCAGGTCAGTACTAAATTTTAAAATAAATAAAAGCTCAGGATTATGTAAATACGCTCTAGTCAAATGCAGTCGTGTGTCATTGTCTGGCTAGTAATTATTCTTGGAATAATGGCACACACAATGGCCCTGGGTGCACTGCCTGGAGATTAGGGCAGATATTGACAGGCTAATGAAGCAGGTGAAACCATAATAGGGCAAGGTGTCTCGCAGGGATCCAAAGGAGAAGCTCCGTCGAGATAGCTGGCGAGTGGTGGATCAATTGAGTTAAGGCGCCAAAGGACGTCAAAAAAATCAAGAACACTGGTTAAAACGTAGAACCACTCGAGTTGAATGGGATAAGACCATGTGCGGTAACTAAGCAGACAAGCTGAGCATCACAACAAAAGTCTGGATATGTGATGGGATCTTGGCACATGCGCTGGTTAGGCAAAACCTTCTGCTCTACAAATGCAAGTGTTGGGTATATTCTCCGCATATAAACAAGGGATAAAGTTAATAAGAAATATGTGACAATATGATCAAGCCCACTGTCTGCTTCTCGGTAAACAATATTCACCGAGCTAGAAACAAAGAGGAATTTAAATATAGTTGCAATGACAAAGGTATTGTACGAGTAATGCAATTCCATTAATGAATAATTGGAAAGCTTGCATTAGCAAGAACACCATGTATGATAGTTACACGATATACTTTTCATGGTAGGCGTGTGGCAGCTTTTGCTGACAGAGTTAAGTGCGTAGGACTGTTGTAGGCATCACAGTAATAGTGATAGGGTTATGGCCATTGGAAGCTGTGGCTGCTGTTGTAGTCGCTTCAACGTGAATTAGGTCGATGTACTGTTGCAATATACAACATAGGAGAAAGTATGAGGTAGTGAATCAAGAACTACATCACTTATCAAATGGTGTAGGGAAACGAGTGGTAATACACACAAGTATGACTACTTGTGTGTATTGTGGTCACACCGAGGTATGGTCAAAGATTAAGACAGCCTTGGGCCGCGTAAGCCAATGTTACAGCCAAGAGGTCACGAAGGTTGACACAAAGTTCTTGGAAACAAATAGATATACATTTAATGAAATTATAGCGTCCTTGGGAAGCTGGGTGTGGTGGTGAATGCTATGACCAGCTGGAGGGCAGTCTTGTGGAAGCCGCGGTTTCATCAAGTACTCCTCTTTATCTGCTTGTGGCAGTAACAGACACCAGCCTAATATATGGACCCGATGTGATCTTGTTGACTCCAGTCGAGTCTGCAATGTGAGAGTATTGTATGGTAGATTAACCGGGTGTGGAGTGTTGTAGTGATGATTCTGGATTAGGAACTTAAGAGGTTACGAGTTGCAGATGATAGGCAGGTTTGTCTAGTGCGTTTATTGCCACGGGTTGCCAATTTCCAGTACAAACCTATTGGTACACCTCAAGGGGTCTAGGTGGGGGAAAATAGATAGTATGAAGTTAATTTCATGAAGCTAATGATATACAGTAGGGTAAAATACTGTATTCAGAACAAATCTGGGTTTGAGTTTAAACAGAACAATAAATGAAACGACTAACAAACGCCAATGTATGAAGAAAACACGGAACAATTAACAATATAATAGAGGATACCAATTATTATACACTAATTATCTCGGTCGAGGATGGGAAGTGGCAATACGTCTAAGTATTAAATGCAATGCGAGAGTGGGACTGAAATTTGAGCTCGGCAAACTGTTGAGAGAATTAAATGGAAAATGATCTACCTAATAATAGAAGTTACACATAATCCATCAAACTAAGTGAAAAGAACAGCTTTTATGGGAACTAATATCTAGAGCTTCTAGGTCTAACAAACACCGACTAATTTGAGTACAATAAACTTATTTGTTATACAGGAAATTAATTAGTTTTAAGTTTCTGACGCCTTCATTAAACAAAATTATATTGTGCCAACACGGTAAGATAATATAGACTTGTGTAACAGGGAGACACTGATAAGTAGCATTTTAAAAGGGAGTGAGCTAGGCAACAGGGATCATGAGGAAATTACCTTAAGACACGAAAAAGTTATTTGAGAGAAACTTAAGGCGCCAGATTTTTCTCACATCTGATTCATATATTTAGGGGTTCTTTGGGAACTATATATTTGGCAGACCTGAACATGGGAGTTGGGCAGTTCTTGGTACTTGTTACCGAGGTGGTTACTGGATTATGATGTAATGTTTTAATTTAAAAAATTACAAATAAAGCCCAGGAACGTTGTATGCTATAGATTAATGATTTAAAATAGTAGTGACCCAAAATGTATAACCATGGCACTAAAGAACCTAATTAGAAAACAAAAGGCTCAATATAAGTTAATTATGACTATTTAAGAAAAAAGTACGTATTGTAGGGCAAGCAAAGAAAGCCTTCAGTGTTTCACCAGATGAAACAAAGATTACAGACAGCACCTGGCTATTAAAAAATAAGTCAAATAACTGGTAATGAAAATAATTTAAATTACGAAATTATAAGAAAGTACCAAAGAACTTTATGAATACAGCAGAAAAAAATCAAATCGTAGAATGTGCAGATGACGTCCTGACAGGTTTAGTGGTTACCAGAGAGGAAATTATTAAAGAAACAAATATAAAAGGACGCAATGGCGATCACAGGAGGTAAGCAGTCACAGCCACAAGGTCACCTGACCTTAAGGCAGCCAGTATGTCCCCAAGGAGTGTGGTGGCAACCACCAGCCGGGACGGACGTTCCCCTGGTCTCCCTGCTGGTGTTTACATTGGGCGATTGTTGGTTGCCCTGACGGGTGGTTGTTTGCCACTGCAGGGTGACTGTTTTTCAGTCTCAGTATGGGGACTTACGTGCCGCCACTCAGGAGGAAGGACTCGGCTGGGCTGACGTTTACCTGTCGGGTGGATATCGGCGTCGTCAGCAACACACTGTTTGCCGTTATGGGTGTGAAAGTGGAGGATCTCGTCGGTCTACAGGTTGTTCGTGACGACAGAGTAATTGTGAAGTTTGCCGAGAGTGGCTTGTTCAAGAGGTTTCTCGACCAGTATGAGGACAAGGTGGTGGGGCTGAGCAACGGCCTTGGCTCTGTGACTGTGACGAATTTGAGTGTGGAGTACACATACGTGTCTATTAAGAATGCGCCATTTGAAATGTCCGAGGATCTCCTCCGTCGGGCTCTTGCCAGGTATGGGCATGTGGACTATATTCGTGCCTGTCGATACACAACCGGGGACGTCAAGGGACTCGGAAATGGCTACAGAACAGCTAAGATGGTTCTTCATGGGCATGTGCCTTCTTCTCTCGCGCTTGCTGGCTTTACGGTCTGCTTCTCCTACCGTGGGCAGACTCGAACGTGTTTTAAATGTGGCCACGTTGGACATTTGGCTGCTGCCTGCGACACTCTGATGTATGATCGGGTGAATGTGTTTAATGAAGCAGATTTTCCTCCCTTGCCCGAGCGTGAGGATGTGTCAGTTGTGGATGATACCCCTTGTGTGAGGACGGCTGCAGTGTTGGATGCCGCTCCAGTTAGTGCTGTTGGTGGTGTGGGCGTCGGGGTGGTGGGGGGTGCGGCCCCGCCCCCGCCGTCGGCTTCCTCGCCTCCGCCGGCTCCTCCGCCTCCGCCGGCCCCGTCTCCGGCTCCTGTGTTGCCTGCAGGGTGTGGGCCTGTACCCCCTGTGGCTGAGGTTGATGTTTTTATAGATCATGTGTTGCCCGGTGACTTGCGGCCGGCCGTGGGCTCTACTGGGATGCCTCCTGCTGCGAGCGACAGTTCGGATGGTCAGCAGCCTCTGTCCAAGCGTTCCCGGAGGACTAGGAGTGTGTCGCCCTCTCGTGAGTGGGCTGCAGAGTGTGACGTTGTGGAGGATGATGTGATGGAGGGGCCTGTGCGGCCTCCTGTGGCGCTTACGACGCCTGCTGCCTCCCCTCCTTGGGAGGTTGCTCCTAGTGGTCGTGACCTTGTGGTGCTCCTCACGAAACCTGTGCGCCGGGAGGCCTCTGATCCTGTGCCCGGTGGTAGGAGCCCTAGCAAATGTGAGTTCCCTATGGTTCCCCCTGGAGTGAAGAACCGTGTGTCTATCGATGCGGTCCTCTGTGGCTACCCACGTCCGTCCCCTGGTGCTCGAACCCCTCGTGCTGCACCCTTCCCTGTGGTATCGGCAAATGGAGTCCCGCTGGGTGCGACGCAGACTTTGGAACTTACTGTGGATAGCCGGGTGTATCCGGCTAAGTGGTGCCCCTATACTATCTGGGTACCGAGGGTGAAGTGTTTTGTTTATGGGGTGCCGGACCTGATGCCTCAGCCTTGTGCGTCGCCTGGTAGACCGGTGTCTGATGATGTAAAGCTCGTTTGGGAGGCATACTGTTTGCGGTTTCCGAAGGCGGAGTTTCCCGATAAATATGCGTAGGTTTGTGCTTGCATTCTGTGCTCCTGGAACGGTTATAGCCTTATTGTATTGTGTGCTGTGTGATTGTATTGTTTGCCTAGTTTCGTCCTTTGTGTGCATTGTTTTTGTGCTTAGTTCATACTGTACTGTTTTCCGTGTGTGTTCGACTGTTCTCTTCTGTATTGTGTTTCTCATGGTGTTCTGTGTGTGTGTGTGTGTGTGTGTGTGTGTGTGTGTGTGTGTGTGTGTGTGTGTCTTCTTGTGTGTGTGTTCTTTTTGTCGGATCCTGCGTGTTCCGGTGTTTTTTCACGTGTGTCTGGGTTGTGTTTGTCGTTTGTCTCACGGTTCCTGTGTGTTCCAGTCGAATGGTCGCGTGTTTCTGTATTGTGTGTGCCGGGTGTTCCGTGGGTGGTGTGTGTATTGTAATTTTTTTACCTTTGTCCCTTACTTCTCAATGTTTAATTTTTCGCCATTGTGTGTTTTTACTGTAACTTGGCGCGCCTCGTCGGGGTTGTGCACTTTATTGTTGTAATTTCTATTGAAATTTCCTTGTTCCATGGATTCTCATTTATGTTTTGTGCTATGTAACTTGTCCACTGTTTTTATTGTATTCCTGTATGTTCAGCTTTGGTGTGTCTTCTGTAATTGTACTTAGTTCTGTGTTGCTTGCATGTACATTTGTGTTATGTTGATGGGTGGTGTGTACTGGTGTAAGTTTTTTTTTGGTGCTTCGGTGCCTTAATGTTTGTAATGTTTTCCTTGTCATGTATTTGTTTTATGAATAAAAAAATAGAAAAAAAAAGTATGTCCCCAAGAGACAAAGTCAGAGATTGCAGGTATTTCAAATATAATGTTTATATGAAACTCTGTGTTAATTTTTACTTTAATCATCATAAAGTTAAGTGAGCAATACTTTCGAGCGTTCCCTGCATCCTTCATTTTTTTATGAAAAAATAGCTAAAATATACTTAAAATTTGCGTTGTGGTTACAATATCCCTGAATATTTTCTTCTCTTTTTAGAGAGAACTATATTTATACGTTCTGCTTGTGGGGGAATCTGGCTCCAAAATATAGGTAATAAATCTCAAATCATTCGAAGGACCATCCTTAAGAAAAGGAGATAATTGGAGAACCAGTGCCCATGGATCTCTTATATAAGTATGATGGAAATCTATTACTGTATAATGAATGAACTGTAGTTATAATAAATTACCAAGCCAAATCCCTCCACACACTTTAGGGGGTTTGATTAGTACAGAGAAATTATTGCATTTCAAGTACAAATAAATGAAGATTAATACACATGAAGTATTGAAGAAAATATGAAATATTGGAGATTTTAAATAATCTTTGGATTAATAAAATACAATATTCTACAAACGACAAGAACGAAATAACAGCTTAGCTGTATGCAGGAAAGCTAGCATGCATCGGGATATATTCGTCACGAGAAACTTGTTTCATCAGGCTATCCTGGGAACACTTGATCGAGGCAGCATCATATCTTCCTTATTATCAGCAATTCCAAGCTGAAAGGCGAGTAGTATGTAGAAATCATCTAGGGAGTTATAATACCACATATATTTCTAAATTAGATGTGGTAAAGCCCTGTAAATACACTAATGGTTATTTTTAATGGGCGTGCAGCATAACGACAAATCGTCCTACCTATTATGTTAAATTTAATGTGATCACTAAAAACAAGGGAAATGGACTTATAGATTTGCCGATACTGATGTGTGTGATATGATGAAGCAGTCACGTCCTCCTAGCGTCTGTAGTGGAATGTATGGTGGGTTGATGAGGTGGTAATTTGACCAGCTTCCAGACAATCTCTCTAGCCTAATGGCTTCGCTTGACAGTCCGCCCTCCTTCCCGGGTAGCTCGCCAAGCACAGTTTTGTTATGTCGCACTTAATATTATCTATGATTTAATTAATATCCCGTTTACAGGAACTAAAGATTATCAGGAATTACAGAGAATTAATTTGTCTTATTTGACAATATTCAATTCTCGTGCGTGTGCGTGTGCGTGTGTGTACACTCACCTAATTGGTGCTTGCGGGGGTTGAGCTTTGGCTCTTTGGTCCCGCCTCTCAACTGTCATCAACTGGTGTACAGTTTCCTGAGCCTACTGGGCTCTATCATATCTACATTTGAAACTGTGTATGGAGTCAGCCTCCACCACATCACTGCCTAGTGCATTCCCTTTACTACTACTCTGACACTGAAAAGTTCTTTCTAATGTCTCTGTGGCTCATTTGGGTACTCAGCTTCCACCTGTGTCCCCTTGTTCGCGCCCCCTCCAGTGTTGAATAGTTCATCCTTGTTTACCCGGTCAATTCCCCTGAGGATTTTGTAGGTTTGTGATCATGTCCCCCCTTACTCTTCTGTCTTCCAGTGTCGTAAGTTGCATTTCCCGCAGCCTTTCCTCATAACTCTCATGCCTCTTAGTTCTGGGACTAGTCTAGTAGCATACCTTTGGACTTTTTCCAGCTTCGTCTTGTGCTTGACAAGGAGCAGGCTCCATGCTGGGGCCGCGTACTCCAGGAGGTCTTACATATGTGATGTACAAGATTCTGAATGATTCCTTACACAGGTTCCTGAACGTCGTTTCTGATGTTAGCCAGCCTCGCATATGCCGCAGACGTTTATTCTCTTTATGTGGGCTTCAGGAACAGTTTGGTGTGATATCAACTCCTAGATCTTTCTCTCTGTCTGTTTTCATAAGTACTTCATCCCTATTCTGTATCCTGTGTCTGCCTCCTGTATCCACTGCCTAGTTTTCATTACTTTGCATTTACTTGGGTGAACTTCAACAGCCATTTGTTTGGACCATTCACTCAGTCTATCTAGGTCATCTTGTAGCCTCCTACTATCATCCTCTGTTTCATCCTCCTCATATTTTTGCATCGTCGGCAAACATTGAGAGGACGAATCTATACCCTCTGGAGATCATTTACATATACCAGAAACGGTAAGGTCTAAGGACTGACCCCCTGCGGGACTCCACTTGTAACGTCTCGCCATCTGAGACTTCACCCCTCACAGAGACTCGTTGTCTCCTGTTGCTTAGGTACTCCTCTATCCACCGGTTACCTTCCCTTTCACTCCAGCCTGCATCTCCAACTTTCGCACTAGCCTCTTGTGTGGCACTGTATCAAAGGCTTTTTGACAATCCAAAAATATGCAGTCTGCCCACCCTTCTCTTTCTTGCCTTTTTTGTTGCCTGTCGTAGAATTCAAGTAACCCTGTGAGGCAGGACCTGCCATCCCTGAACCCATGTTGGTGCTGTTACAAAGTTCCTTCGCTCCAGATGCTCCACTAGTTTTTTTTTCGCACAATCTTCTCCATCAGCTTGCATGGTATGCAGGTTAGGGACGCTGGCCTGTAGTTCAGTGCCTCCTGTCTATCCCCTTTCTTGTATATCGGACTACGTTAGCTGCTTTCCAAATATCTGGCAGTTCCCCTGTTGCCAGTGACTTGTTATACACAATGGAGAGTGGTAGGCACAGTTCTCTTGCTCCTTCCTTTAGAACCATGGGGAGATTTCATCTGGGCCTGTGTGTGTGTGTGTGTGTGTGTGTGTGTGTGTGTGTGTGTGTGTACTCACCTAGTTGTACTCACCTAGTTGTGCTTGCGGGGGTTGAGCTCTGGCTCTTTGGTCCCGCCTCTCAACCGTCAATCAACAGGTGTACAGTTTCCTGAGCCTAATGGGCTCTATCATATCTACACTTGAAACTGTGTATGGAGTCAGCCTCCACCACATCGCTTCCTAATGCATTCCATTTGTCAACCACTCTGACACTAAAAAGTTCTTTCTAATATCTCTGTGGCTCATTTGGGCACTCAGTTTCCACCTGTGTCCCCTAGTGCGTGTGCCCCTTGTGTTAAACAGCCTGTCTTTATCAACCCTGTCGATTCCCCTGAGAATCTTGAATGTGGTGATCATGTCCCCCTAACTCTTCTGTCTTCCAACGAAGTGAGGTTTAATTCCTGCAGTCGCTCCTCGTAGCTCATACCTCTCAGCTCGGGTACTAGTCTGGTGGCAAACCTTTGAACCTTTTCCAGTTTAGTCTTATGCTTGACTAGATAGGGACTCCATGCTGGAGCCGCATACTCCAGGATTGGTCTGACATATGTGGTATATAATGTTCTGAAAGATTCCTTACACAAGTTTCTAAAGGCCGTTCTTATGTTAGCCAACCTGGCATATGCTGCTGATGTTATCCTCTTGATATGAGCTTCAGGGGACAGGTCTGGCGTGATATCAACCCCCAGGTCTTTCTCTCTCTCTGACTCTTGAAGTATTTCATCTCCCAAATGATACCTTGTATCTGGTCTCCTGCTTCCTACCCCTATCTTCATTACATTACATTTGCTTGGGTTAAACTCTAACAGCCATTTGTTCGACCATTCCTGCAGCTTGTCCAGGTCTTCTTGAAGTCTCAAGCTGTCCTCTGTCTTAATCCTTCTTATCCTGTGTGTGTGTGTGTGTGTGTGTGTGTGTGTGTGTGTGTGTGTGTGTGTGTGTGTGTGTGTGTGTGTGTGTGTGTGTGTGTGTGTGTTTTCGATCCCTTGTAACGATTGGGTGTGTGAAGCTTTGACAAACTAGTAAATCTGAGTTGGCACTTACCAACATTGTGAAGAATTTGTAAGCTGATAAATGACTCATGAGTAAGTGGACGTAAGGAAGCCAGACAGCTGAATGGACAGGGTTTTCGACTCTTAGTCCTGAGGTTCCGGGTTCGGTCCCCGGTGGAGGCGGAAACAAATGAGCATAGTTTCTTTCACCCTGATACACCTGTTCACCTAGCAGTAAATAGGTACCTGGGAGTTAGACAGCTGCTACGTGCTACTTCCTGGGGATGAGTAACAAAAAAGGAGGCCTGGTCGAGGACCGGGCCGCGGGGACGCTAAGCCACGAAATCATCTCAAGATAAGATACATGCCAGTTCATATAATCATAATATTAGAGAGAGCCAAAATATATTGCTAAGTACAGGAGTTCTGATGAACGCAATTTGATCAAGTCAGCCCAAATTAACCAATGTCCCAATATTTTAATGTTAGCATTAACCTGTACAAACTAGACCTATATTTATATATTTTAGTTACAAATTGTAACTACCTACTTAGCGAGGAAGACAGGCTCGTGATTCGTCGATCTTCACTTTACCACAGTAAAGCGAGGCGGTGACATTAGGGGGGGGGGGGGGGTCAGTTATATATATTCTCTCTCTAAGTGCTTCACACCCTCGCCTCCACAACTCACTCGTAAAAGTTACAGCCCCGCTCCTGTGACAGGTAAGGCCACTACGGGCTCACCATTGTCCTTGCTACTTGGAACTTTTTGTTCCCAGTAGCTGAATCTATAACAACAACAACTCTTCACTCTTAGAATGTAAGCCCCACTCCCATCCTGACGTTTTATACCAGGAAGAGACGGAAGGCCTTCGTCAGTGACGTGAATTGGCGATCAGAGCACAATCCAGAAAGAAAGCTTTCTTCCATCGGCACTGACCCGATGAAGGGGAATGTCAGCTGAATGAATTGGGCTCTTTCTTCACTCCTGGTGCCAGTTAAACATCACCATGCTCCACCGAATCAAGGTTCGGTTCCAAGAAACCTACACCAAGGCCGAGATTTTGGCCCTCTTGACGGCGAACTCTGATGTAGCTTCCATCGACGTCATCATGGAGGAAAAGGGACTCCAGATTCTGTCCAGCAGTGCTGTAACACTCCAAGGCCTGCTCAATCCCACAACAATTGCGGCATTAGAGCCAGAAAACGTGATCCTTGTACTACCCCACCAACATGAATCGGTAGTAAGCACATTCGTCTACCGAGTGAACGCTCTTATCGCGGAAAGAACGATAGCCTATATCATCCACAACATCAACCTTCAGAACCAGTCATTGACTAATGTTTCAGCAAACCTCATCCAGCAGGATGGAAACCTGAGACCCACCCTCAAGTCTCCAGTAGAGGCCACTCTCGCGGCTGACAACAGCCTTAAATGTTTTGGCGTGGCCTGCACACCATCAGATCTCCAGGGAACGATACTGCCGCCTATGTTAATGCTTCAGGTGTTACCAATGCACTCACTACGTCCAAAAATGCAACAGCCAGGTCAGAGATGCAGTATCTATGCAGGAAACCAAGTAGTAGACATCCGTCAATCCCATGGGGTTATTGAAATGTGCCCTGGGTGACTGCTTGGGGGCAACGTCTGCTGTGGCTGTTAAGTCCATCCCAAGAACGGTATCTCAACCACAGCAAGTGCAGATAAACGCTGAAACGGTCGAGACTTGCGTCCGTCAGTGGTCGAGACTACCTCTGAAGTGTCTTCCTCTGCCTGCTTCCCACTACAGGAACTGCCAAGGTGAATTGCAATGTTATCTCCTATGTGAAGACGCCCCACTCCACCCCATACGATTAGGAGAAGGTAACTTCCCACTTCTGAAATACTCTAGATCTATGAAAAAAAGGCGCACTCATCCGAATAACAATGCCTATGTAAGACATACTACCAAACTTCAGATTATTCTTAATGTTTTATAAATGACCATTTAGACTACTATACGTGCTGTGTGAGATCTTGTCATCAGTATGCCCCAGATTTTGCTAGTGGAAGCTAATAGATCAGCCATACATTTCATGTTCTCTCCTGAATCCATGTATGACTGACCTTCCTGTGTGGTGGGATATGTTAGATGAGCTGGTAGCTGTTTGTTTTTATCTACACTGTATAACAGTTCACACGCTATAGGGTAGCAGCACATTACTGTAACAAGCATATATATATACAGCAAAAATCAACATTATTCGCAATGAGTGAATTCGAACTGAATTTCAGTGATTCAGTGCTTAGCTCTCACGAAAATCAGTGTTATTATTTTTAAAAAAATTAATATTTTTTGTAGAAGCAGGTATTTTCTCTCCTGATTCCATGTATTACTAACCATCCTGTGAGATGGGAATATTAGATGAACTAATAGCTAGTTTTTTATTTACTCTGTGTAATCCATCATATAGACTTGGGTAACAGCACATTGCTGTGTATACCTAAGCTTGTTAATAAAGGACAAAACAAGTATGCTGTCATGGCACGCAAACCCTGGTTGAAGAAATTCAAAACAAAACTTGAAAAGGTATTTATATAAAAAACTGGTTCTTGAGCTAAAGGGACTGAGCTATGAAGGAAGAGTTGGACCTCATTACATTAGAAGAAAAATCTGGTAGATATGTGAAGGGTGTACAAGGTACAAAGGGCAATTGAAATTGATATAGAAACAACGGCCACATTAATGCCATAACTAAACTGGAAACATGGATCAGTTCACAGTAATCACATTATCGTGATACGTCAATGAACACATCCACACGACTGGATTTGTTACTTGATATATCACGATAATGTGATTTCTCTCTGCATTGAAAGAGGGGCGTCGGAGGTAGAACTACAGGACGACATAAACCAGAGTGCATGGGGCGAAATGTGTGAAACCCTAGTTTGGCTTCAGTGGAAACCTCGGTAATCCAAGTGGGTGTAGTTGTACCCCAGATTGCAATTCTTTTGATCATGTTGTGGCGCAGTCGACTAGAGCGTGTCGGGAACACCCAGCTCATGGGTTTGAACCTTCATCACGGTGCCTGTGGATTTGGTCATGGATCAGTAACAGATGTCTGGTTGTTTTCTGTCTAAAGTATCGTAATTGAGGGGAATTAACTAGAAGACGAGAGGACGTTTTCATTCATAAATCGACAGTTTCACGCCAAAACAAGGAAAAATAGCCCGTCCTCCTCTAGGTTCAGTTGGCGATTATTTGTATTTGTACAACCCGTCCTCGACTCAAGTCCATTACATTCAGCGGTCGACCCCACAGACGCATTCATAAATTTTAACATGCTGTTCATTCAAAACGGGAATTTTCTCAAGTATAAATTAATATTATAATATATTAGCATATTGTGTATATATAGGCATAGGATAGGTTAGGTCAGGTGTTTAGGTTCTGTTGGCGATTATTTGTATTTGTAGTACGTGGGTGAAGCATTTATAGCGTTGTGATTCGAACAAAATTCGTCAGTAACGCACTTGTTCCGGAAGTGTTCGAATGAAATCAGTTGCAAGTCGCGCGTAAACCGTTTTTCATTTATAAACAGGGGGTTTAGCAGGTGCATGAAATCACTTTTGGGTCTTTGTTTGAAGGACGGGCTGCTGGATGTAATGGACTTTAGTCGAGGACGGGTTGGGAAAAAAGAGTGGATCCACAGCATTAAACCAATAATCTAAATGTTTGGGTTAAAAAGACGATACTCAACCCCATAAGCCAGTCGAGTCGAGTACAATTAGACGAGTACTTCATCCAAAACTTAAAGCTTTGCCAACAGATGCACAACATTCGTTCCTGCACGGTACAAGCCTCTGATAAATTATCTGGCCTAGGAACATAATTCATGCAATTTAAATCTGTTATATACAATACACTGAAGTTGTATCTTCATTTACGAAGTTCTGAGCCTTGAGCTGCATATTGAGAAGAGAATTTCAGTGAAGACTGTAGTGAATAACCGAGTTTTCATTAATTCCATTTACAGGTTTCCGTTCTGAAGAATATGCAATGCTGCGTGTCAGAAGCATTGTCTATGCTTCTATGATAACGATTCTAGTCTGCATTTATCTGTTGTCTACAAAGATAAAGGCAAACATTAACTGCATTCCTTCAACAGGAAGAACTGCTTTTTTACTAACCCAATCATCTCAAGTTTTGGGACATCGTTTTTTCTATAATCCGTCTGTTAATGTTGCTCCAGATAAATCACTGAGAAAGATTAATGAAGAACTTTTTGTCCACGTTTCATGTTTTCAGAATATATTATTGCTTCGCTCATTTTTAACATCAAAATATTTTAATATTGCACTACAAATATTTTTTCTTAAATATTACATTCATTGTAAAGAGCATCATTATAGGCATCTTAACAACGAATGAGGTTATGACTCGCTCTGTTAAGGGCCTGGAGTCATGGTTATTTATTAATTAAATGTTTCCAAAATTTTATTTAATTGGCATTTAGCCTTTATAACAATCATCTGGGAACACGTGTCACCAGGGATTTGAAGGCCTGTTAATTCACCCCGGCCCCTTCATTCACCCCGACCCCTTCATTCACCACGACCCCTTCATTCACCCCGGCCCCTTCATTCACCCCGACCACTTTTAAACCTGGTAGAGAATGTGCGGTCTTTGGACAGTGTTCTATAGATTATCGATTTATTATATTTTGACGGGGAGACATTTTAACTTGTTAAAAGAAACTCCTTTCAGACTTTGATTGTAAAGAACAAATATGACATAACCAAGCCGGCAAATATGGATACCGTTCTGGTCTTTCTCTGCCCCAATGTTTGTCCTGTTTTACTCCAGACTTCCAGCTTCTTGTAGCTATTCAGATGATCAGTGTTCACCACACAGTTTGCACACCACTCAATGAAGATATTGAAGTAGTAAACTCAATGTAAAGTACTCAATGAAGTAAACAATCACCTGTGCTGGGCAGGCCCATGAAGCAAGCAAACTGTACTACCTGATCAAACCAAACTATGAAAAAGTCGACCTATTCCATCCCCGCCACCATCACAATCCCACGAACACAGGCCCCATCCCCGGCCTTCCAAGCTTCATAAAGCTTACACCGGGAGCTTCAGGTCAACGCCAGAGGGCAGCAGATCCCGGGTTCTGCTCAATATGTACCTCACCTGCTGGGCATCAGAGGCATGTTAGACCAGATACTAGACGCAGCGATGGTCGACAACCCTCCCATCCCCAGCTAGTTTAGATATGAATTATTAGACACCATAGTTTAGGTATTTAGACAAGAAGATAACAGTTTTGTTACTACACGAAAACGGTTATGTTAGTAAAGGAGGATTGTTTGTTACGGTGTTAAGTTTTAACAGACATGCTCAGTAACACATTAACGGTATGACAGTCAATGATATTGTAGATACGTTTTGACAGTGTAGTTAATGCCTTTAGTGAAGTTACAACAGTAGGATTACCTTTTGTTTCTCTTTGTATGTACTGTTCTCTTATTAAGATTGTTAAACAATGTTACAAAGTTATTCTAGCATAGTATGTTATACAGACTTAGTTTTATGTGCATGACGTTATAAACTAAAGTTACAATACAAACATTGACGATTTTGTTATACAGGTTATGTTAAGTTAGGCTACGAGTATATTTAGCATAAAGACGAGTGCTTAGCGAATTTTTCTCGCTAAGCGTTCGTCTTGATGCTAAAATGATGGACAGTAATCGTAATTATTTACGACCAACGTTCCCTGGCTTATTCCAAATTTTTATATGATTTACTCGAGTCACCATGTTACTTGGAAATTATTTTTCTTCCAAACTCTACTATTTATAAGTCCAGTTGAGCACCATTTCCCATGTTTATTTTAGTAACATTAAATCACCGACATGCAAACATTACTGGGATCAGAAGCCTTAGACATTTATGCCAGGATGTGCCTTTCTTCAATTATATCGGTGTATTATCTATCTACAACTTTTAGGCAACCATTATTTTGATCATTGACAAATAATATATACAGATAATTCTAAATAGATTGGATTGTTATGACACGTTTGCGCGCCTGCACGTTAGTTGCTCCGAGAGGGAACTTTTGTCCAGGGTTTGATACAACACATCAGTGTTAGGGGAAGAAATTATACGATGGTTTCATGTGTATTTTGAAAGTTTTGTCTTACGATGTTGCCTTGTAGAGAATAGTTTGAAGACTCCGTATTGTATGTTGGAGGAGTGAAGAGTTTTATGGAGTCATGTAAATTGTCTTCCGGTTCATTTAGTACATAGGCGGCCTGTCATTTGGTGAGCTGGCACCACTGACCCAAGGTCAGGTCGATAGCGAGGCCGCCTCTCCCCTCCTCCAAGTTTACGCCTAAGGTAATCTTCCCATGTACAAGTGTAACACTTGGTTTATATTGCGAGTATTGTATATCTGGCTTGTACCAAGCTATTCACTAAGCAAGGAAATACGTAGTAGTTCTTTTCAAAGTGATGGAAGAAACAGAAGGATGTGATAATGAGTTCATAGTATTGGTATTTGTTGATTTGGCACCATTGTAATGAGTCGCCCTCAACTCAGGTCAAGATGTTCTCTCAGTCAGCTGTAGATTGCCTCATGCTCCCAATGTTTATTAATTTATTAATTTAGAGAATTTCATGTTACTATCAGTAATTTTATTCAATAACTACTTTGTTCATTTGCCCTCGTAATTAACCATCATTTAAGTGTAAAGATTCAATCCCTTTAATTGGCCAAGTGAAGATGATTTAGCTTTGTTAAGGAACTGTGTTAACTAGTTGGTAACCAGCCAAAGTCGTCTTGCTTGGGAGATGAACGAATTTAACTAGTGTGGTTTTGGCGGCCAGAGCAGGAAGGTGGGACCACTACCCCAAGGAGGCCAGGGGCAGGAAGGTGGGACCACTACCCAAGGAGGCCAGGGGCAGGAAGGTGGGACCACTACCCAAGGAGGCCAGGGGCAGGAAGGTGGGACCACTACCCCAAGGAGGCCAGGGCAGGAAGGTGGGACCACTACCCCAAGGAGGCCAGGGCAGGAAGGTGGGACCACTACCCCAAGGAGGCCAGGGGGCAGGAAGGTGGACCACTACCCCATGGAGGCCAGGGGGCAGGAAGGTGGGACCACTACCCCATGGAGGCCAGGGGGCAGGAAGGTGGGACCACTACCCCAAGGTGGCCAGGGGGCAGGAAGGTGGGACCACTACCCCAAGGAGGCGAGGGGGCAGGAAGGTGGACCACTACCCCATGGAGGCCAGGGGGCAGGAAGGTGGGACCACTACCCCATGGAGGCCAGGGGGCAGGAAGGTGGACCACTACCCCAAGGTGGCCAGGGGCAGGAAGGTGGACCACTACCCCATGGAGGCCAGGGCAGGAAGGTGGGACCACTACCCCAAGGAGGCCAGGGCAGGAAGGTGGGACCACTACCCCAAGGAGGCCAGGGGGCAGGAAGGTGGGACCACTACCCCAAGAAGGCCAGGGGCAGGAAGGTGGGACCACTACCCCAAGGAGGCCAGGGCAGGAAGGTGGGACCACTACCCCAAGGTGGCCAGGGGCAGGAAGGTGGGACCACTACCCCAAGGAGGCCAGGGCAGGAAGGTGGGACCACTACCCCAAGGAGGCCAGGGCAGGAAGGTGGGACCACTACCCCAAGGAGGCCAGGGGGCAGGAAGGTGGGACCACTACCCCATGGAGGCCAGAGCAGGAAGGTGGGACCACTACCCCAAGGAGGCCAGGGGCAGGAAGGTGGGACCACTACCCCAAGGAGGCCAGGGCAGGAAGGTGGGACCACTACCCCAAGGAGGCCAGGGGCAGGAAGGTGGGACCACTACCTCAAGGAGGCCAGGGGCAGGAAGGTGGGACCACTACCCCAAGGAGGCCAGGGCAGGAAGGTGGGACCACTACCCCAAGGAGGCCAGGGCAGGAAGGTGGGACCACTACCCCAAGGAGGCCAGGGGCAGGAAGGTGGGACCACTACCCCAAGGAGGCCAGAATATCGGCTGGGAGTTTTTACATATTTTAAGTTAAAGTCTTGTATTCAGTTATTAGTTTTATTAAAAAAATATTTTAATAAGTGCCTGAAGCCAGGAATCATTAAGCTAGGGATATGTGGTATGGCAGCCGTGGTATAACCAAGGGCTTCATACGCTTCAAGGACGAAGATTTCAACAAAAGTTATGGAAACGTTGGAAGGGAAATTAAAGGTAAAGGACATTGATGCAGAATTGTGAATTGTTGAAGGAGAGGAAGAGGAAACGCAGGTAAAGAAGATGAAGGAAGCTCGAGCCAGAGCTTGTGCCAATCCTGCATAGAAGCGAAAACCTGGTCGAGGTGGCCATTTTCCAAACAAGAAAACGTTTAGTTATGATATCATTTCACAAGACATCGTCACTTTTTCAAATGCTTTTTTGTAATTTTTAATTATGTAATTTAAATATTTGATGCGATATTAAACTAGTTTGAGCCTAGATTGTACATATTTTAGCTATACAAATATAATCTTTCATCATTTATGAAGTTTTTATAGCATGACTTATTTACATTATTTCCCTCGTTTTCCCTTTCAATTATCAGATTCTAAGGTAATACAGATATTAATGAGACACAAGAATAAATTAATAATGTTGGGAAAAATTACATTTTAGGTATATTTTAGGTGTAAAAATAATTTACATAAAATAAAGTAGCCGTCACAACTGCAAGAAAAATGACAGGTTGGATAACAAGAATCCTTCAAACCAGAGATTCTATTCCAATGATGATAATTTTCAAGACGCATGTGTTCTTTAGAGTGGAGTACTGCTGCACAATGACAGCCACTGTCAAAGCTGGAAAAATTGCTGACCCGGTGAGCGTGCAGAGAACCTTTACTGCTAGAATCCAATCAGTAAAACACCTAAACTACTGGGACCGACGAAAGAGCCTAAATCTGTATTCTCTTGAGCGCAGGCGGTTAAGATGCATAATAATTTACACGTGGAAAATAGTAGAGGAGCTGGTTCCAAACCTGCACACAGAAATAACACCACACGAGACCAGAAGGCATGGCAGAATGTGCAGAATACCCCTGTTGAAGAGCAGAGTTGCAATAGGCACTTAGAGAGGACGATCAACATCAAAGGCCCGAGACTGTTCAACACGCTTACATTACACATAAGGGGCATAACTGGCCGAGCCATCACAGTATTCAACAGAGAACTCGACAAGCACCTCCAAAGGATACTTTATCAACCAGACTGACTCGTACGTCAGGCTGTGAGCAGCCGCATCCATCAGCCAGGTTAATCAGTCCAGCAACAAGGAGGCCTGGTCGACGATCAGGCCGCGGGGACGCTAAGCCCCGGAAACACCAAGGTAACCTCAAGGTCAAGGTAGGGTATGCTGATCTTATACTTTGATTATTATATAAAAAGGTATTAATTTATTTCCTCTATTTACACAACCTCACTTATTATTTCTTAGTCCATGATCCTGATAATTTGTTTTGTAAATATCAGGTGGCTTCACCAAGCATCCTCATTTAGTAATATTTTCCCTTGATTGAGTAAGCCGTCTTAGCGTAGATTCGCCCCTCTCTTACGAATCCAGATTGGGGGATCCAGATTCTTGGCATTCCTGACTAATTGGCCGTTTCCTTCTTAACAGTCAATTAACTTAATTACTTCAGGTTATAAAGAAGAAGATGGTGGCAGGTAATAATGATAGTTATAAAATACGATCTAGATTGTGTTGAGATTGCAAAGTCGAATTTTGAAAGGGATCTAGGAGTTGTGATAAGTAAGACTTTAAAACGAAAATATTAATGCATAAATGTTCGTAATAAGGCAAATAGGACACTGGGTTTATTAATCGAAGAGTTAGTAATAAGAACATAAGAATAAAGGCAACTGCAAAAGGACTATTGGTCCATTCGAGGCAGCTCCTATTTATAACCACCCAATCCCACTCATATACATGTCTAACCCAGGATCGAAAAATGAAGGGACCTCACCACCACAACGCCACGTGGCAGCTGGTTCCACGAATCAACAACCCTGTTACCGAACCAGTATTTACTCAGGACTTTCCGAAACCTAAACTTATCCAGTTTATACCTGAATAAGATTAGATTCCGTTTCGTGTTCCGTCTTGTGTTGATACTTTTAATATTCTATTAATAGCCGAAGAACACCACCAGGTGAACAAATACGTCAGAGAGGTTCGAATCTCTCTGACGTAGGACGTAGGTTCGAAGCCTTGTCACGACTCTTGTGGATTTATTCATTTGATGCATCACGTTATTGTGATTTCTGTGTATAACGCCAGGTTGTAACGGGGGGGGGGGGGAATTAGAATCGAGTAAGTAGGAAGTGAGTAGGATAAGTAGAAGAGGTAGATAGTAGATAGGTTAAGTAGGAAAGTAGATAGTAGAAGTAGAGGAGTAGATAGAGTAGAAGAGTAGATAGTAGAGTAGAAGAGTAGATAGTAGAAGAGAAAATTGCTAGTAGAAGTAGAAGAAATTAGAAAATAGAAAATGCTGCCACCATCCATTCTAAATCATTTACATACAAGACAAGGAATGGAACTTGTCTGTACCAAAAGATGTTATTACCATGTTTCAACTCTAAACATGTACTCATTAATTTCAATATTCAGAAATGATGATATCATTAGGTCATTATTAGTATGTTCCATCTTTATCATGTATTCATTAAAATCATGGAACCAGTAACCGCTGAGGTTTCCTCCTCTCACTCAAAACTCCAGGTAACAAAGTTAAACACACTTTAAATAATAACTTTCAATTATATTTCACATACTAAGTATCAATTTAAGCAATTTAACTAAAATGGTAATATTCAAAGTGAGTCATCATCCAAGAATTCGAGAACCCTACAACTCGACCGCCCCTGATCATCACACAACACCTGTTTAGTGAACACGACAAAGTCCCTCAATGTTCAACTCACTAAGGGAATAGAGAGAGGGGGGGGGGGGTCTGTAGTTGACAGAGACTGTCCCGCCCCGCCGGCAGACCGCCTGTGTGGACGGCTGGCCGCTGCTGTCTGTTCTTCAGTCTATGGCTCTGCTGCTTCTGTCCCTTCTCCTGTTGAATCGATATCTCTCCGAGTATATATTGGGAAACCTAGTGGCTAACTCCGTCCACAAGTTAGATAGCCTGGGGCACTCTACCAAGCCACTCCTTAAACGTCGGCATGTTTGAAGGCTACCCGGCTCAATTATAAGATTAGCGAGAGCCAGGTGAGATTCGCATGACCTGACCTCAGGTCAACTCGGTGTCATTAAAACTAGAGGTGTGAGATCCAGGCCAGACAAGCTGGCGTCTGTCAAATCCTTGTCTGTGACTCGTATATCTCCATGTATGTATTAAATAAAATTAAACCAAACACCTTTACAGTGTTACAAGGTGTCTTGTTACTAACGCTTCGATTAATAAATCCCAGTGCCCTATTTGCCTTATTATGATTAATAATTGGAGTTATATACAGGCCCTCAAACTTAGGATGGAAGCAAAGCACCTTTGGGATGAAATATCTAGAGCATCTAGGTCTAGCAATATTTGTCAAGGGTGACTTATTTTAGTGGAATAAATTGGTTTAACATAACAGGGAATAATGAAGCAGATGACACGATGACACATGACATGACACAATGGGTATAAACTTGCTAAGTTTAGATTTCGGAAAGACCTGGGTAAATATTGGTTTGGTAAAAGGATTGTTGATTTGTTGAACCAGTTGCTACGAGACGTGGTAGAGGTGGGGGGGGGTCCCTTGATTGTTTCAAGAATGGGTTGGACATGTAAATGAGTGGGATTGGGTGGTTATAAATAGCTGCCTCGTATGGGCCAATAGGCCTTCTGCAGTTACCTTTGTTCTTCTGTAGATTTTCTAGAAATAATTGACGATTGCTTTCTTACACAACACATTAAGGAACTAACACGGGAAAATAATATTTTAGATTTAGTGTTAACTAACAGGGAAACAAATCAATGACATCGAAATAGGGAGTGAGCTACAGAACAGTGATCACAAAGATATCAGATTTAGCATAGACTGGGATAGATCTGTAGAAGAAAATTCTGTTAAAGTGCCAGATTTTCGAAAAGCTGATTTTAATATCATAAGAATTTTTTAGGGTCAAATAGATTGGAAAGTCTTGGGCATGGGGATGGGCTAGTCTTGGAGCAAGACGTGAACCCTGCGATAAGTGACGTAGAGAGATTTCGACTAGGATTCAAAATATACCTTATTTAGAAATATTCTAAGCAAAGCACAGGAACGTGGTATACCATGCAAATTGAATAAATTGAATATTAATGACCCAAAATGGATAACAAAGGATCTGAAGAACCTTATAGGTAAAAAGAGCGTGGTACAAAAGGATTAAGAATGGGGAAGTCAGTTTAGAACAGGAATTCGTACAACTGTACAACTAGATTCAGGTTTGAGTAGCAACATTTTCAAATTTGCCGATACAAAATTCGGTAGGGAAATAAACACGGAAGAAAACTCACTATCACTTTTAAAGTCGATATAAATAGGGTTTTGAAATGGTCAACAGATTGTCAGATGGAGTTTAAAGCTGATAAATGTAAAGTTTTGAGGCTAGGTAATGACAGTTACAAGATATGAGCTAGATGGTGTTGAGATAGCAAAGTCAAATTGCGAAAGGAATCTGGGAGTTATGATTAGTAATAATTTAAAACCGAAGGATCAGTCGATGCATGTTCGTAATAAGGCAAATAAGACACGTATATATTAATCGAAGCGTTATAAACAAGACACCTGGTATTGTGCTTCTGCTATATCTTGCTCTGTTCAGGCCCCATTTAGATTATGCAGTTCAGTTTTGGTCGCCGTACTATAGAATGGATATAAATTCACTTGAACGTGTACAGCGCAGGATGACAGGTTTCTAATTTGGGGAATTAACTCATATGAAGAGATTAACAAAGCTTAAATTGCATTACTGGAAAGGTGAAGAGTTAGGGGTAACGGTATTTACCCAGGTCAATACTGTAACAGGTGAATACAAGGTGAAAATATGAGGTGCTCTGTTCTGTGACATGAAGTGAACTTTTGTATATAGGTAAGAGGCACAGAGGCACATGCACAGAGCTTTTAACTGCACTTGGTCTCTACATGGTTGACTGTTACTCTTGTGTTCTGTTCGACAGAAAACCGAGTATCCAGCGTCCTATTTTAATAATCCAGCGGTTATTCCCTTTGACCTAATTTTGTGTGTCCAGGTAAGGAGCTATCACTCGATGGTCACATTTATCGAATGCCTTTGCGATGTCCGGGCATACATCTGCATTATGTTTTTATTCTAATGCCTGAGTGACTTTGACGTAGTGGTCAAGTAGTTGTGAGAGGCACGATCTTCCCGCTCTAAATCCATGTTGGCCTTTGTTGTGAATATCATTGGTCTCCATGAAACTGGTGACATGACTAATCACTCGAACACTTATTATGTGGGACGTTAGTGCAACTCGTCTATAATTCTTTGCAAATGCTTATCTCTCTCCTTTTCCTTTCCCCATTTCCTTTCTTCTTCCTACCTTCCCCATTCATGACGATCCCTTAACCACGAACACATTTTCATTTGTATTATAGGAGAATGTAAATATGAAGGGTAAACGCTTCCAGCATCTGTCAATCTGTCGACCATTAGAGAGGAGTATCTATAATGACCGCACAACTCAAACCTTTTTTTTTTACTTTTTTTTAAATAAAACTACTTCGTCGAGAAGCGGCGACGTTTCGGTCTGTCCTGGACCAGTAAAAACTGACAGGTCAACTGAGATAAATGTAAATAAATGATTCACCACATGGATGTTCAAATAGCCGTTCATGTTTAACATGCTATAATTCTATTCCAGCATAGTTGAGGCAGTCAATAATCGTAAGGTTTGTGATGTGTACCTTGACTTTAGCAAAGCTTTTGATACAGTGCTACATGAAAGATTAATTATAAAGATAGAGGCTCACAGTATTGGGGCTGCAATATTAAGTTGGATTAATCAACTCATCTCTCCGATGTCAGGATTAATCTGTATGCGCAGCCAGCGGCTGAGCGAACAAACACCGGACGCGTGATTCTGTGGTCCCGGGCTCAATCCCGGGCGTCGGCGAGAAACAATGCGCAGAGTTTCTTGCACCCTGATGCCCCTGTTACCTAGCAGTAAATAAGTACCTGGGAGTTAGTCAGCTGACACGAGCTGCTTCCTGGGGGTGTAGACCTGGTCGAGAACCGTGCCGCGAGGACACTAAAGCCCCGAAATCATCTCAAGTTAAGATAACCTCAAGATAAGATCACTTCAAGACAATGTAAATATGGTTTTGTACTGGGCAAAAGATTGGTACTGTATCAAAAGGTTTGCTAAAGTCAAGGTACACAACATTACAAATCTTTCCACAAAACACAGATGGCATTTTTTACAGTTTACAGTTTAGTCTGTCAAAATAACAGAATTAAAAATAGTTTTCCGGTTTGTTCAAATTTGTTTAGAGTTCAGATTTCTACGTTCTAATTTCGTTGTACGTCCGTAAATATACTATGGTCCTCATCGTTACTGTAAGTACTACCAAAACTGGAGGATGGGCTGGTATATTATACTTGTGTTATTATCAGTGCAGATCGCATCACAAATGCTTTCACGACGTAAGAAAATAGCTGGAATCCCTTACAATCATATAGAATAAACAAACATGTATATATTAAACTTGCCTGAAACATTAAAATTGCTTTATTTTCATTGCAGATCGTCTCCAAAATGCCCGCCAGGAGGGAAGCTACCCACTAGGCCTACTTGGACCTGCCAGATAGCATGAAACCTAACATGAAGAAACTACAAGATTCTCTCTGGAGCAAAGCCAAGGAGCTCACATGTTGCAGCCGACCCAGACCACGGGCACATCGCCTTCGGCTACTTCATACTAGACAGAGGTAAGGAGTTGGGAAAGTGTTAGTAAATAAGTAGTGAAGATGAGAGTTCAGAGAGTTGGTCACTGGGAAGTTTACAGTCATTCGAGGATCAATAGATTGTGTTATCCAAACTAAGCTGCTTGATTATTAGCTTGTGGTGAAAGAAACTACGTTAGGTTCTTGTTTTTTAATGTATTGTATGTAATGAACTCACAAGAGTGATTTATCTGCGCTAAAATATGGTGGGACTGCAATGAGATTGAACTTGCGTCCCTTGACTCGTACTACCCCTGGACTCGTACTACCAGTTGAACCATGACTAAAGAAATATCTCTAGTATAGTTACTTGAAGTTGGGAAGGTACCAACATTAGCGACAGCATACATGTATCAGCAAAACTATGTTTATTTGTTTTTAAAATTTAATATTTTTTTTCTGAATATGACTGCAATATTAACATTGCAGGTTAATATTAAATTATAAAATTCTTATTTTGTAATTTCTGAAACATGGAGCGTAGTAGATAAGTAATTATCAAAAGAAGGCACCATCAGAAAAGAACAGGGAAGGCTATGTAGCACCATCAAATGTGCGGAATAATCAGAGGGGGATAAATATCACCAGGGATGCCAATACGAGAACAAAAACGCATAAGGCGAACGATATCAAAAGCATCCGAGTCACCAAGAATTCTATTGAGGGACAGGGGGCTGCGAGGGGCGGTCGGAAAGCAAGACATACGCTCGTCCTGGAAGTCAGGACATTCAAGAAAGACATGCACGACCGCAAGAGGGACAATGCAATTAGGACAATATGGAGCAGGGCGGCGCTCCATCAAGTGACCATGGGTTAAGCGAGTATGGCCAATACGCAACCTCGCCAGAGCCATTTCCCATCGCCGGTTACGGTGGTAGGAGGACGGCCATGAGGAAACAACATTTAAGAGTACGTAGTTTGTTACCAGTAACAGACGACCAAGAAGCCTGCCAATGGGTAAGGATGGAGGAATGGATAACCGGGTAAAAGTAGGAATATGGAATACCTTTACAAGAGAGATGGGACAAGAGAGGACAGCTTCCTTGGTGGCAGCATCCGCACGCTCATTTAAAGACACACCAATATGGCTGGGAACCCAACAAAACTCGACCGACTTAAATTTACTGTAAACAAGAAACAGCCAATGCTGGATCTC
>WNGS01169138.1:11149-21628 GCA_020271785.1 Procambarus virginalis
TGATATGTTAATAACTTACTTTGTGTCAATAACTTTGCTTTGTGCTACAAGCATGGTAGACATCCTGTATTCATCTTCTTTTTAGAAAAGGAGGATGTCATGTTCACGAAATAGAAAAATGGTCCCATCCGTTTTCTATGTGCGGCGGCTGGACGCCATTAGAGAAGGTAAACAGCACACAGGACGCCTGCCAAGCTTGGGAGCTACTCTGTCATGTAATCGTTTCTTATTATTAAAGTCAGTAACCAGGAATGACTTTACATCAACCTTACTACCAGACTATCTCAGCTACACACAGACACCACAGGACTTGCTCATTATGTTGACAGATGTTTAACCTGCTTACAGCACAAGGGACATGTTTCAGGACCTAATCCTATTCAGATGTACCCAACAACTAAAGCCCCTTGGGAACGAGTATCGATGGATTTTATTGACAAATTTTGCGGAAACAGAGAAAGGGAACAAACATTTGCTTGTAATGGTCGATAATTTTTCACGATTTTGCGAACTAGTTCCTATCCCGAACAAAACAGCAGAAACTATTGCCAGTGCATTCCATGACCACATAATTTGTAGATATAGTATGCCTAAAGTAATCCTTTCAGATATGGTCCTGAATTCGTAATCATTTTAACTAGCTTGTGTGATTTATATAACATTAAAAAATGTAGTATTATGCCTTATCATCCGCAAGTAACGGACTGGCCGAACGTACTAACAGAAAGTTTTTAGAAGCCTTGAGAGTCACTTTGAATTGGATAACAACAATTGGGATGATTTTATACCCTTAATTCAGTGTGCTATAAATTCTTCGATTAATGTTTCTACAGGTGACACACCTCACGCTATTCTTTATGGTACAGATAAGATCCTCCCTAATGAATTGATTAACGTACCTCCTACTCCCTTATACAACGTAGATGATTTTGTTCAAGTGAAGCGTAGACAAATGCAACTAGTATTCAAGAAAATACGAGAACAATTGTCCAAAGCTATAGCCGAGTTCACTCGAGCAAGGAATGAACGAGCTAAACCCAGTAAAATAACTATTGGATCTGTAGTAATGATACTTAACCAACACAGGTCTGGTCCTATGTACAAGTTAACTAAGAAATTTTTGGGTCCATATAAGGTAATCGAGCTTATCAAAGGTAACAAGTATAGATTGAAAAATTTAGTATCAGGGGAGTATATAAATGAGCATTTAGACCATATGAAGTTAGCTAAAATGACTGTTGACGAGACTGATGAGGAAGATGACAATGAACTTACCCAGACAGATCCTCCTATTGGGACACCACCTTCTGTGGTTGACAGACCACTTGATGTTCAGCAACCCCATACTAGCACTTATAATCTTAGATCTAGACCTCTCGTTTCAACCGTGCACTCACCACATGTCCATTGGCTAGATGATAACGAGGTTATCTCTCAAGATGATAGTTTGTCACATGCAGTTTCATCTGTTCCTGATCTTCAGTCAGAGCCAGAGTTGTATAGTGCTCTGGATGATCTAGGTGTAGATATCCGCAGAATTTACAATTAAGTGCACTCTGCAGTTATTCTGTTTTGGCTTTGAAAAATCATTTGCAGTATTTCCACCACATGTCTTATTATTACCAATATATCTATATAGTATGATCATGTTTTCCCAATTTTATTTTGTTACAAATTAAATGCCATTGTTAAGTCTACTGCCATTTGTATTTTTTTTTACAGTGCTTGTCATAAAGATTTCATTAATGTTCTAGCAACCACATTGAGGCCAGTGAATCCTGACTGCTATCACGCAGATGTTAGTCTTCTTGTACCAGGTCTTGTATATAACTTGTAAATATATTGCAAATTAAATATATTGTACATTGGTATTGTAAATACATTTTGTACATTACAGAAAAAAAGAAAAAAAAATCATTATCTAATCTTAAAATTCATTTGTGGTTGTTAGGTCAGAACGTTGCTTCATTAATGTAATAATTGTTTAATTTTGTATTGTTTCAAGCACATGCCATTGACACATGTTAATAATTTTGTTTAGGCAATACCTTGAGTTGTATTGTTCATATCTGACAAGTAGATATACACATGTTCTTCATACTAAGGTTGAATCAAAGCATTGTTACCATGATTTTCACCTATTATATTCAAATTTTTTTTGGTGCATATGCCAAGATGCTAGTATTACGCACACCTGATCTATTTTCAATGTTTTATTATGTAATTTTCACATGTAAGCCATTATTGAATGCCACCGAGGTCCCTTCAGTATTATTGTAACTATATAGCTAGCCAGAGCTTGTCGACAAGGGACGTCGACTTGGTAGCGTGTCCGAGCGGTGTTATATTCAAATTCCCCGCCAGTTTGGAACATAACCAATCACAAGCGAGTAGGCCTCTGACGTCATGCCAGACAGAGGAGCATCAAGCCATGCTTGCAGTAGTCAGTCAGCTCCACAGACCCACAGTAGTAGGGCCTTGGCTGGCCAGATATATATCTTGTTGCCTTAGCCAATAAATCAACGAAGCAACATCTGTGTCTACATTCAACCCCCCCCCCACAAGGCAAAGAATACATGTAAAGTATATCAGACTCTCTAATTTTACACACCAGAGAGAAAGATTACTTTCCGTAACTACAGACGGGGATATGGTCCTAGTCACATGTGCTTTTATGACTTTGAGTGCATGTTAGACCTCTCTAACCCTAAGGGAATGATCGAATCACGTCACAATGCAGTGGCGTATGCGTACATCATCATTGACAGACAGATGAATATTGTTGAGAATGACACTTATTTGGGTAAAGATGCAGTCAATCACTTTGTAACCACGCTAGAAGCGTCATGGGCTAGAATCAAGAAGGGCTAGTATCCTATGAGCTTCACATGTCCCAGCAACAGCAGGCGATATTTGAGACAAAAACAGCCTGTGAACTCTGTGATGAACCTTTTAACGGGGAAGATGTAATCAAAGTCCGTCATCACGACCACATAATAAGATTCCACAATTATCAAGCAGCTTACTGTGATAGATGTAATTTACAGTGTATAAATTCATACAAGTTCCTATACACTTTTTCTCACAACGCTTCTTATGATTTAGGAGTAATCCTAAACGAGATGAAAGATCGACCAGGGAGTGAAATAGATATATTAGCTAGGGACGGATTTAAGTTTATGAAAGTTAATTTGAACAACTTAAGATTTTTGGACAGTTTAGCACTACTCAATGGTTCACTAGGAAGAATAGCCAAGAATCATATTGATAGTGGGAAACCTACCACATTCACTTTGGCTATGTTAAAAGGGGTAAATAAAGCAGCCATCCCCAAACTGATGAAGGGTAAACAATCATTCTGCTATGATTATTTATCCACTATGAGTGTGTTACATGAAATACACCTTCCTTCTCGTGATATGTTTTACAATACACTAAAAGACGAAGAGTTGTTAGAAAAAGATTATAAACAAGCCTTAGAAATTTTTGATCTGGCTAAATGTCGCAACATAGGGGAGTATCTGCTCCTTTAACTCAAAGTGGACACAGGTTTGCTAGCAAATGTGTTCACAGTCTGGCGAGATACCATGCTTGCTCTCTACAAATTAGACATTTCCTGTCTAATTTGTCCTGTCTAATTTACATTTTCATTTCCATATTAGAATAAACACCTGTAAATGACTAATGTTTGTTTGTATAAATACCACCACATATCCTTAGTTTTAGCAGTCTTAACGAAGCATTAATCATGGACAGTTCCTATGATATAATCCACGAGGAACATCTAGATATATTCCGAGAACCATCTAGTGTTATTATTGCTGGTTATTCAAACAGCGGAAAATCCTACTTGTGCAGTAAACTTGTAAAGAAGTATCACCACAAGTTCTCCTCAATAATTACATGCAGAGGGGGTTACTCTGAATTACGATCAGATCCACAAATTAAAAGGAAATTGTTTTTGATTACTCAAAATATATTTTTCCTGGTAAATATTCGAGGAATATTAGTTTAAATGCTTCTCATTTCATATTGGTTAAATCAAGAGACCTCTCACAAATTGAAACACTCAGACGACAAATATTTGGGAAACAGATTCAAAGAAATTTGTAGTTATATAAGGAAGTTATTAGCCAACCCTACAGCTATTTGCTAGTAGATCTGGGCTCGAACACTCCCTCTACTATAACATTACACGGTTATATTGTTCACGAACCGCCCTATGAGATAGTTTACCAATGGTGAGCAAGAAAGATGTATTGGAACGAGTATATAATGACCCCGCATCTAGCGGGGGGCTTGAAGGGATACAGAGGTTGTATAAGGCCGGCAAATTAATTAACTCTAGTATAACTCTAGCCAATGTAAAGGACTATCTGAAAAGCTCTGACTTCTATACGCTGTACTATTTACAACCGCATAAATTCCCTCGGCGTCGGGTATTAAGCCCTAAACCACGACTGTTTCAAGCTATAGACATGGCCGAGATGAGTTTATTAGACAAACATAATGACGGAGTGAAATATTTACTCGTATGTGTAGATATTTTCTCCAGGTATGCTCAAATAGTATCCTTACGCGCCAAGGACGGGAAAAGTACCAGTAAAGCTCTGGCTCTAATTCTAGATTCACCTCATTCTCAGGGACTGCGCAAAATTAATTCTGATCGAGGTGGTGAATTTTATAACGCCACTATGAAAAAAATGCTGGCAACAAAGAAAGTTAAGTTATACAGTGTATTTTCTCAGGAGACTAAAGTTTCAATCGTTGAGCGGTTCATATGTACTTTAAAAGGTAAACTTTACAATTTATGATGGCGCACAGCACTTTAAAATACATGCAAGCTTTACCAGATATTGTGAAAACATATAATTTAACCCCCCACAGAGGATTGAAGGGGAAGACAACCACAGAGGTGCACGCTCTATCCTCACCCAGCGAACACGCCAAACAATTTGATTTAATGTATAAAAGCCAAAGCAAATCAAAGAGAACTATCATTCCTCGATTGACTGTCGGTGATACAGTACGCATCACTCTATCTGATCGCATTTCCAAGTTTAAGAAAGGGTTTAAGCAGCAGAACACCCGAGAGACATTTACAGTTACACGTATTTATTGGAGACAACACATCCCTTTATACTTTCTAAAAGATCTGAATGGGGAAGAAATTGATGGTGGCTTCTATAAACAAGAATTAACACCCACACATTTGCCTCAAACCTTTAATATTGAAAAGGTAGTGGGGCAACGCAGAGTCTCTGGCAAGCTTCAGTATAAAGTTAGGTATGCAGGTTATGATCGATCATTCGATCAATGGATTGATGCTGCTGGGATATTACATTTATAATGAAGAAGCCCTTAGTTATAAATACAAGGAATTGATCCAACTATTATCAAAACTTCAATATTCCTCGATAAAACAGTTGATTGAAAATTGAAGAAACCACATATAAATTGTTTATCAGAAATTTTTAATAACTTAAAAAAAATGCCTCTGCCTGACAAGGTCGTTAAAAAGTTGAAAAAATATAAATTGCTTATTCGGTCACTAGCCTGTAAGAAACTTTCTGTGTCAACTAAGAAACAGATATTAACCAGCAAACAGTATTTTATCCATTATTTTGCCGATTGCAGCTAGTTTAATTACACGGTTGTTCAGTAAGCAAAGTAAAATGAAAGCCTTTTATCTCGTACCGCGTAAAATAGTGGACAACCGGAAAGCTGCACACAGCCATGCTTACCCCACTGTGAAAGCTGTTGCTCAACATCTTACTGTCAAACCTCCTCCTCCTCAGTTGCATACTAACTCTTCCATAAAACATTTAATAGATTTGAAATTAAAAGTGCAAAATCATGAATATGCAAGATCCTTGCTAAACCATTATGATGCTAGTGGAATCGTTCGTTGGGATCAGAATGGAAACGTATAGGCTCCAGTATCCGGCATGCAGATAATTAATGACATTATACATAAAATGACTGTGCTTAAGTCTGTTTTTTTACCTGATAAATTGCTTATTGTTCAACTGTTTTTCACACTAACTTCTACACCGCGAGATTTATTCTGCAATACTACGGCAAGCAGTCAAGTGTATGAGCCTCCTTTAGTTAAGAGAAAGGCAACTGCAAAGATTGATCCTCACAGTAAAAGGAATGCTTCCTGGAACGTATATTAACAGGTGAGTGTATATAAATGTGTAACTAGCTTTACTCTGCAAAAAGCAGTCTAAGGAGATAGAGCGATGGACACTAAAATGATATACACCACCAGCATATCAGATACACATTTATTCCCAAATAACATCCCCGCATCATTCCAAAATCGATTGCTTAACCAACTAGAATTAGATCCCAGGAGGAGTTATGAAATGTGTCTACTAAAATTACTCCTCCCCACTTCCCATTACGTTATTAAGCGTGATAATCCTGAGGCATATATACGTGTAGGGGTTACGTATGAGAAAGTGGGCAAGGGGAGATACATGTATTCAAAGCATTTATTATCATCTGATGTTTTAGCCGGAACTATAAAAGAAATTAATACCACGATTAATACAGAAATAGAGGCCATATTTTCAAGTAATGCTAAACTGAGTTTTTCAGGAAAGGTATTAAAACAATTTTCATCTAAATACCGAACACATTTTATTAAATATGATTCTTCCTCCAATCGAAACAAGTTCACTACTGTGATTAGTGAGGAGAATATTGGCTCTGCAACGGGGCATAAAAACATCAGTAGAGTTACATTATCATTTGGGACAGCTTTTGGGAAAGTGCTGGGCGTAGTTCCAGAAAGTGAATATGACATATTCGCAAAACGTCAGTATGCCTCGAGTGTAGTTGACACATGTCTATTACCGCCAATGCCTAGAGGAGGAATTGATATTCTGTGTGTTTATTGCGATAAAATCTCTTCTACTAGATATGGGAACCAGTCTGTAAATATTTTGGATGTAATCTTCCTAAATGGAAGTGATAACAGCGACAATAAAAAACTATATGTGCGTCTTAACACCAACATGATAGACAGCGTCAGCATCGCTATTAGGGATCGAGATGGTAACACAATACATTTTGATGAACGTGGGTGTACCATAGCAAGTAGCGTAAAGTGCGACTAGAACCGTGCGCACCATCTGGCCAGGTGGCCCCATTAGAGCCAGCTGGCCATGTGGTGCATAGGTATGTAGCCACATAGTGTTGTAAGGGGATTTTCCCGGAAGTTGGGGCGTGTCGGACGCGTGTGAGCGTCCGGTGTTTGGGTATGTGGTCAGAGAAGATGTGGGGGTCATGTTGTTTGGGGGGTAGGAGAGTATGTGGGCTATGTGGTATGTGCTAGAGTGAGGAATATGTGGATATGTTGATAAGAGTAAATGAATATGTGTGTGTGTTTGCCGTAGACTTAATCCCGTGTGTAGATAATAGTTTTGATTAAAAATGAGTATGTATTGCTATGTAGAGGCTATGTGTGTGTGTGTGTGTGTGTAGGTGAGAGGGGTCCCAACATATGTTGATGGGGTAGGGGAGGGAGGGGCGAGGGAGTGTGAGGGAGAGTGAGGGGAAGCTCCCCCTCGGTGTGAGAGTGTTTAGGGTCATTTGTGGTTTGTGGTTAGACAGGCCTTACTTCTTCGAGGGTTGTGTTGGGAGCTGCACCAGAGCGGATGTGCTCCTCCCCTCCCACCCCACTTCCCCTCAGCTCCCCCTGGAGAGGTGAGAGCCTGTATCTATCACCTATCAATTTCACACACTCACTCCGTGGGTCTGGAGGACTGCTTTTGATGACAGCAATACGGCTCACCATAGTCACTCCTGTCACAGCTCACTCTGCCACATAGCAGCAGCGAGACATGCGCCATGAGGCAGCCCACATACCGCTAAGAAAGGAGAACTGTACTGGTGTGTGGTCTTTGACGTGTCACACATTAAGGTGTGGTCATATGTCCCACCCTCCCCTCCCTTACCTTCTAGAGCAGGACACCCCTCTCCCTCCACTCCCTTACCTTCTAGAGTGGGACACCCCTCTCCCTCCCCTCCCCTACCTTCTAGAGTGGGACACCCCTCTCCCTTACCTTCTAGAGTGGGACACCCCTCTCCCTCCCCTCCCCTACCTTCTAGAGCGGGACACCCCTCTCCCTCCACTCCCTTACCTTCTAGATTGGGACACACCTCTCCCTCCCCTCCCCAACCTTCTAGAGTGGGGCACCCCTCTCCCTCCACTCCCTTACCTTCTAGAGTGGGACACCCCTCTCCCTCCACTCCCTTACCTTCTAGAGTGGGACACCCCTCTCCCTTACCTTCTAGAGTGGGACCCCCTCTCCCTTACCTTCTAGAGTGGGGCACCCCTCTCCCTCCCCTCCCTTACCTTCTAGAGTGGTACGGACCAGGTCCACATACCGTCACATCGACCTGAGAAGTGTCACCACATGCACATCACTTAGTAAACTCAAAGTCAATAGGTTAACGTTTACTGAAAGAGGGAAACATTTTTTGGCGGGGGCGAGCCTTCCGAGCCGGCTCGCCTCTGTAAAGGATGACACATGACTGAGGCTAAATGAGATGAGACCGCACACCTTAGCCAACCGCTCCCTCCCCTCACACTTGACATCCGCAAGTTATCAGCTTACACACTTTTCTCGCTATAAAGAATAATAAATAAATAAATAGTTAGGAGAAGTAAACCTCTTGTATCTTAACGTGGTCATCATGGTAACATCATTCTTTGCTCAAATAACATTTTTTAAGAGTAACGAGAGTCATAAGGTGATCTTCAATCTTATTATTATAACAAATCATAATTTTTTTGTAAACACAACTGCATGGGATACACATAGCAGTCAGTGGTTACTCTCTCTCTACTGATAACATCGTTCTTTGCCCAAATAATATTTTAAGAGTAACGAGCAACTTTCGGTCAGATGTCTGAATATTGAAATGTGAACGTGTTAAGCCCTTACATTCCAAACACAATATAATATTAGCACAAGCTTGTTTAGTTCTTGTATCACGTAACGTAACGTAACATAACGCAGAAATCATCAACTTTTTGCAGTCCAAAATGACATTTTGAAATGAAAGTATGACTTAGTCCATCTCTATTACATCTCATACCATATAAATATTACTGTCTGCCAGTTTTAGCCCCCCTGTAACACAATGTAACTTAACACAAATCAACTTTCTACAGTCCAAATAACATTATGAAAGTATGACTTAGTCCATCTGCATTACATCTCTTATCAAATATTACTGTGTGTCAGTTTTAGCGCTCTGTAACACAATGTAACGTAACGCGAAATCATCTTTCTGCAGTTCAAATAACATTATGAAATGTAAAGTGAGACTTAGTCCATCTCATACCATATAAATATTACTGTCTGCCAGTTTTAGCACCCTGTAACACAATGTAACATAACGCAAATCAAATTTCTAAAGACCAAAATAACATTTTAAATGAAAGTATGACTTAGTCCATCTCATACCATATAAATATTACTGTCTGCCAGTTTTAGCACCCTGTAACACAATGTAACATAACGCAAATCAAATTTCTAAAGACCAAAATAACATTTTTAAATGAAAGTATGACTTAGTCCATCTCCATTACATCTCATACCATATAAATATTACTGTCTGCCAGTTTTAGCCCCCTGTAACACAATGTAACGTAACGCAAATCAACTTTCTACAGTCCAAATAACATTATGAAAGTATGACTTAGTCCATCTCCATTACATCTCTTATCAAATATTACTGTGTGTCAGTTTTAGCGCTCTGTAACACACTCACACACAACGGCGTTATCATAGCAAGACAATGTCACAGAATGTTCAAGACTCCTGAATGAGTGACACATCAATCCGTCTCGTTTGGGTCTAACCTTCGTGCTGGTTTGAGGCGTAGTGAGATGGGCGAGGTACTGGGATGACCTTACCCTCACCCCATTCACCCACACCAAACCCCAACCCCCTCCCACCCCCCTTCCAAGCCCAAACCATCACTTCACCCTTCCCAGACCGGATGTTCTGTGCAAAGCCTTTAGTATTTTTTCTGTTAATATGTGTAAGCTGTATCGTAACGTGACCCACATGGTAACATCATTCTTTGCTCAAACATCATTTTTTTAAGAGTAACGAGAGTCATAAGGTGGTCTTCAATCTTATTATTATAACAAATCATTAATTTTTTTTTGTAAACAGCTGCATGGGATACATATAGCAGTCAGTGGTTACTCTCTCTCTATTCAGATCATTTAATAGTTGGGGGAAAAAGTTACATCAATTCCTTTCTCCTGCTGCCGCTGTTCACGTATCTTTTTTCATTTCACTTAGACTGACAGCTCACCAGAGGATGGAAGACTAATGTCAATTTCCGAGCCCCCATCACACTCACCTTTATAACTTTGTAACGTAACATGACCAACATGATGTCATCGTTCTTTGCCCAAATATCATTAATGTAGCGTGACCAACATGT
>WNGS01169138.1:27635-47279 GCA_020271785.1 Procambarus virginalis
TAGTGTTGACATTATTCATTTCCTGGAGACATTCTCTTAGGTCTGTACACATGATTGATGAAAATATTGCATTGTTTCCCATCGTTGGAACATAAGTATCAAAGACCATATCATACCTTGTGTAGCATGTATCGACAGGGCCATGAGTTCAATCTTCAATCAGACTACGTTAATTTCGTTGACACCCGCTTGCTAGCGTAGGTTTGTCAGATCATTGTCGTGTTAGCATACCCGAGAAAATAGGCACTCGATTGAAGCATCGTAGTGGTGCAGTTGTTAAGGAGAGTGAGTATCGGGATCTTCTGGAAGGGGACGCCCTAACAGATTCTCGTTGTCTTGCTCGCCTGGCAGCTTCCATCTCTGAAGTCAGTGGTTCCATGGCTACTGACACTGTGCTGCACTCTCATTCTCTCATCAGAATAAGAGTTAAGGTTCAGGGAGTGCCTGAGTTGTCGGATGTGATTGCGGAAAGTGAAACGTGTAAAGTGAATGGTACGTTTGTTGAACCCTCCTGGCACACAGTGCAGGACGGTACTGTTACTTTTATTGCAAACATAGTAATGCCGACATCCATCTCCAGTCTGGTACCCATGTTGTAGATTTTGCCCATTACTCGTTACCGGTGCAAGTTGTAGATGATGTCTCCATGGATCATACTGTTTGTACTCTCATGCCAGGAGAGAAAGGGCTCTCAGCCAGAGGTGCAAGCGCAACACCTCAGTCCTACTGATTTTCCTGACTCTGTGGCTCAGCTTTGGAAATTTGAACAGAAATAGAGCTGTGTCGCCTTACCAGGGAAAAGTTAGGTCTCACTCCTCTCATTCTAATAAAATTCCACTTGAACAAGGAACTACCCTATTTATGTACCAGCTTACCGTCTTCCCATTCTCAGAGAGCAGAAGCCGATAGACTATAGAGGAAATGCTACGAGTGATGTGTAATCGAATCAGTAATCACCATGGAACGCTCATTGATTCTGTGGTGTCTGTGTGTAGCTGAGATAGTCTTGGTAGTAAGGTTGATGTAAAGTCATTCCTGGTTACTGACTTTAATAATAATAAACATTACATGATAGAGTAGCTCCCAAGCTTGGCAGGCGTCCTGTGTGCTGTTCTTCTCCCTTGGCGTCCAGCCGCCGCACATAGAAAACGGATGGTACCATTTTCTGTGAACATGACATCCCTCCTTTTCTTTAAAAGAATGAATACAGGATGTCTACCATGCTTGTAGCACAAAGCAAAGTTATTGACACAAAGTAAGTTATTAACATATCAAGAGATATTGCATATATTTAACATTAATTAAGCACACAAAGAATTTAAACAATCTTTACCACAAAGGATTTCAATGTTAAAAATACATATGCAATGTTAAACAAACATGAAAGAAACTGTAATACAAAGTTACAAAATATTGAATGAGAGATCTGCATTATTCAAACAATATTAAATTTAGTTCAGCATAACAAGTAAATACTTTGCATTACATAGGAACACAATTAATCATCATATCGTGTAGGGCGTTTAACATGCGTTTTGGACGAGAGTCCTTAAATACAAGAATATCCCTCGATGAATTGTTTATCGAGTTATAACTCATTTTTTTTTTTTTGCACGACTTTGCACTTCATCATTTTCTACACTATTTGGAATCACTTTGAAATAAGCCATATTACGTGTTATACTATGATCTCTATTACTCGCTGTTACCATAGTTCCTTTCACACTAATCACTTTATATGGTTTTGTATCATACGGCATATCTAACTTTCCCTCTTTTTTCTTTTAACGAGAACAGTATCTCCAACCTTTATGAATTGTTCCTTTGCACGTTGATCATGAGCAATTTTCATTTTGCCCTTGGCTAGTGCATCCTTCTGAGCGAGACGTTTATCCGTTACCTTGGCTGGCATGACAGGTAGTGCGATTCTCATAGGACGTCCAAATAAAAGTTCGCCAGGCGACTTGCCCAGTGTTCCATGCGGTGTTGCACGGTAGTTCCTGAGAAAAGCATACATAGCTTGTTTCCAGGATCGTCCTTCGGCATGAGCACAGCGTACAGCTTTCATGAGAGGTTGCATGAATCTCTCTACTTCTCCATTTGCTTGAGGATGTAGTGGCATCACACGGCGGTGTTTGAATCCAATATGCTCAGCAAAGTTGACAAAGTCTTGTCCATTAAATGGCGGTCCATTGTCCGTCTTGACAACTTCAGGAATGCCAAAGTTTGAAAAGATCTTGTCGAGCTTCGGGATGACAGCCTTTGCAGATGTGGAAGTGATGATTTCTACTTCTGGATAACGTGAGTGATCATCAATGACTACCATCAAGTACTCTCCAGTTGGTAGCGGTCCACAGAAATCCATCGATACTTCCATCCATGGTGCAGCAGGTAGTGGTGAAGGTTGTAGAGGTGTTGGTCTTGAAGTATCCACTGCAGCTTGGCAAGGGACACAGGCATCATGCATGTCCTTAGCTTGACGATCAATGCCAGGAAACCACACCTTTTCTCGTAGCAGCTGTTTGGTCCTTACAAGACCTTGGTGTCCTTGATGTGCAAGCTTCAGAGCACGTTGCTGGAGAACAGCTGGAATAACGATACGAGTACCTCGCAGCACGGTCGTCCTTGTTGCGTAACACTTAATTCTGTCTGGATGCGTTCAAGTGCTTTGAATGCATCTTGGTCAACTCCTGAGGGTGGGATGCGTGGAAACTTTTTCTTAGTCAATGCATCCACTGTTGCTTGCAGAGTTGGGTCCTCTAGGGTTGCAGTACGGATTTCATCAAGAGTGAGAGCCTTAGGGACTGCATCACAGGTTACAGAGTGTACATATTCCTCGGCAACTTGCTGATGCTTGGTGATGGTGAAACTGTTGGCAGGATGTCGACTGATGTAATCAGCGGGATTGCCTGCACCTGGCTTGTATTTCACCGTAAAGTTGTATGGTTGCAGACGAAGAGCCCATCTCTCAATGCGAGCTGGTGGTTTGGACTTTGGATTATTGAAGATGGTCTCCAACGGTTTGTGGTCAGTGACTATCGTGGTAAAGGGTGCACCAAGCAGATACACATTGAAGTGTTCACAGCCCCATACAAGAGCAAGAGCTTCCTTCTCTGTCTGACTGTATCGTTGCTCAACATCTGTGAGAGAACGGCTGGCGTAGGCAATTACTACTCTTGAATCTGGTTGACCAGGTTTGTGTTGGGCTAACACAGCACCTAAACCAACAGGACTAGCATCCACCGTTAACTCAGTGTCCATTGATGGATCAAAGTATGCAGCAGTCGCATTTCTACTAGTGCATCTTTCACAGCATCAAATGCATTTTGCTCGACATCGCTCCAGTACCATGATGCATTTTTCTCAGGAGCTCACGTAGAGGCTTCGTAATGGTAGCAAAATCTGGAATGAAGCGAGAACAGTAGTTTGCCATTCCCAGAAAACTATGTACTTCAGTGGATGTTGAAGGAGGTGCAGCATTCTTGATATCTGCAACTTTCTTAGGATCTGGAGACAGACCTTTGTCACTAAGTACATGTCCAAAGAATTCAATTTTATGTTGATTGAACTCACACTTTGCTCGGCTTAGCGTCAAATTCTTTTCTCGTAAGCGTTGCAATGTTGCACGAAGAGCTTTGTCGTGTTCAGCTTGGGTACGGCCATAAACAATGATGTCATCAGACATGTTGTCAGCATTAGGTATATCTTGCAATACCTGGCTGATGATGTGCTGGAATACTTCAGCAGCACTGTTAATACCAAAACTCAGGCGCTTGTACCTATACAGACCTCGATGTGTCGTAAACGTTGTGATGAATCGACTCTCATCATCAAGTTCAAGCTGATGATAGCCCTTGTTTAAATCTAACTTGCTGAATACAGTTGCACCATTCAAGCGGTATATCATATCATCTACAGTGGGTGTAGGATGGCGTTCACGCATTATTGCCTTGTTGGGAACACGCATGTCTACACAAATGCGTATCTCATCTGGATTCTTCGGCTTCGGTGGAGTGACAATTGGGCTTACCCATGGTGTTGGGCCTGTTACCGGTTCAATGATATCTAGTTCTATCAGCCTATCCAGTTCGGCATCGACTTTCTTGCGAGTATGGAATGGTTGTCGGCGATGTGGTTGGGCAACTGGAATTACATCTGGGTTGATATGCAGATGTACCTTGCTATCAGTATAACAACCTATGGATTTAAACCGATCAGAAAATTCAGCAACAATAGCATCAACATTGTTTGCAGATTCCACTGCTACAGCATTAGAAAGCTGAAGTAGCCCCAATTTGGTTGAAGTCTTGTAACTGAGTAAAGACTCCTTTGCATTCCTAACAACATGGAATGTAGTAATGAGCATTGCATTCTTTGACTTAATCTCTGCAGTGAAAGTTCCAATCACTGGTAAGGCTACCTTTGAAGCATAGGCAGTGGCTTTGCCATTGTATTTTTCAAGCTTTGGGAACTGTTTTTTAAATTTTTCATAGTGGCACTCAGCAATGGTGTCAATGTTTGATCCAGTGTCAATGAGAATTTTGAGACAAATGCCAGCAATGTATACTATAGTCTCTGGGTTTTTGGAAGATCATTCCATTTTGTGATTGATTGTACTCCATAAATATAATCACATTCACTGTCATCTGAGACTGGTTGTAATGAAATGTTGTCTTGTATATTATTAACATTCTTGATTTGAGGTGCAATATTGTGTTTGCCACCTCGACTCCTATGACTTGATCCTCGTACATTGCTTTTATTTATTGATTGTGGTTTCTTTAGTGCGGAACGACACATAGCACCAAAATGATTTAGTTTTCTACACTCATAGCACTTCTTACCTTGAGCTGGACAAACATTATCTTGGTGTGGGTAGTCTCCTCCACAATTGTAACATTTATTATTGACAACCTCTGATGTGAGTCGTTGTGACTGCTTGAGTCTTGTTCCATGACTCCAGTTGTGATGTGGTTCTCGGCTCAATTTAATGTTAGGTTTGGCATGATATCTTCTACGATCATGGTGTCCTCCCTGAACCTTACACACTTCTTGACTGTTAGTAACAGTGGCAGAACCGTTGTTGGCACTGCACTCCATGGTACGAGCATCACGTGCAGCATCTTCCATTCGACGAGCCATATCCAGTATCTTGTTAAGAGAACTTTCATCATCAACAAGTTCTAGAGCTCTTCGACGAAGACGTGTAGATGTGCATGTTTCAATTATTTGCTGTTTGATTTCCTTGTCAACATCAGCAAACTCACAGTGGGCTGCTAAACCCTGCAGACGTGTATGGTATTGATCAACAGTTTCATTAGAGAGTTGTTTTGCTCTCCTGAAATGCATAATTTCCATAGCAGTATTTTGCCTTGGTTTGAAATGCTCAGTTAATTTGGCCTTGGCAGTGTCATAATCTTTGGCACCACCAGTATCTTTCAGTGTATCAAAGATATCACAAACTCTATCACCTGCATAATGAAGCAGAAAGGCACGCTTTCTTTCAGCACTTTTGATGTCAGAAACTATCAACAAATTTTCAAACCTTTTAAGCCATTTGACCCACCTCTGTGACAGGTTTGTCTGGTCACAGTCAGGATCAAATGCAGGAAACTGAGGTATATTTGCCATTTTTACTGAATAAATTTAAACTTATCACTTAAAATGTTCCTCAGAATATATAACACTTACTGCACTGTATATGTTATTTAAGAATTCACTGTAATTACTTTAATTTTGCAAAGCACACAAGCATTTTAATGCAAAAGTTCACAACAGTGCACAACACAGCAGCAACTGACTTCTTACCTAGCCCTTGTGTACATGTGTTGTTCCTACTCACAGCAACACAGCAGTTGTTAGCAGTTGGTACAGCAATTGGCAGCAGTAGGCAGCAGTAGGCAGCAGTAGGCAGCAGTAGGAAGCAGTTGGTACAGCAGTAGGCAGCAGTTGGTTCACAGCGTGAAGAATTTTGTAGCACGAAGCGTCGTTTCGTAACCAAAACATCGGGTTTTGTACACTGCATCTAAGCGTCGTTTCGTACACAGCGTCGGCAGATTCCTCTCACACAGCAACACTCAGCACAGCTTGGATAGCACACAGCATTGGCCAGCACACAGCAACGGCCAGCACACAGCAACGATCAGCACACAGCAACAGTCAGCACACAGCATGGGGTTGCATACAGCATCGGGTATGGTGTTCACAGACAGCTTCTCCTTCCTTCTCTGGGCGAGACAGCATGCTCCTTCCTTGTGTTTTGTTGAACAAAATACCTGCGTTCCCAGTTCATCCTCGTCGCCAGTGTGGTGTCTGTGTGTAGCTGAGATAGTCTTGGTAGTAAGGTTGATGTAAAGTCATTCCTGGTTACTGACTTTAATAATAATAAACGATTACATGATAGAGTAGCTCCCAAGCTTGGCAGGCGTCCTGTGTGCTGTTTACCTTCTCCCTTGGCGTCCAGCCGCCGCACATAGAAAACGGATGGTACCATTTTCTGTGAACATGACAGATTCTTGTACCAAAGCGTGATGGGACTTGGAGACCTGTAATCGATTATCGAAAGCTTAACAGAGTAACAATACCTGATCGTTTCCCAATTCCAGTTCTAAATGATTTGTTGCAAAGTATTGGTCGAAATAAAGTATTCTCAACGTTAGATTTGTTGCAGGGATTCTGGCAAATCCCCCTTGATGAAGAAAGTAAACAATTGACAGCCTTTAGTACTCCCAATGGTCATTTTCATTTCAAAAGAATGCCATTTGGTTTGCGGAGTAGTCCAATAACTTTTTCACGGCTCACGACAAATCTATTCCGTCGATTGATAGGAAGTACTCTTCTAGTTTACCTTGATGATCTCATAATCATGTCGCAAGATGTTCAGACTCATTTCCAGAACCTTGAAAAAGTACTTGCAAAGCTTGCTGAAGCTAATTTAAAAATAAAGCTTGCAAAATGTTCATTTTTAAAAGAGAAGATTAATTTCCTAGGTCATACAGTTACACCTTCAGGTATTACATTGAATGAATCAAAAATTATTGCTGCCCGTGATTTTCCAACGCCTCGTACCGCAGAAGCCGTAAGACAGTTCACAGGTTTTGTAGGATTTTATCGTTCATTTATTGCTGGATTCTCTATTATAGCCGCTCCACTTTACAAGTTGCAAAGAAAAGATGAACCCTTTGTTTGGGGAGAGGCCCAGGATCAGTCATTCAAAAAACTCAAAGCAGCCTTGATTTCGTCACCTGTCCTTAGGTACCCAGATTTTTCTAAACCTTTCACGTTGGTTACAGATGCTAGTGACATAGGTTTAGGTGCTGCATTACTTCAAACAGAAGGTCACAGAGATCATGCAATAGCTTATGCTAGCCGTACATTATCTAAAGAAGAGAAAAATTATAGCGCAACAGAACGAGAAGCCTTAGCAGTTGTCTGGGCACTTAAACATTTCAGAGATACAATTTATAATTACCCAGTTCATGTTATTACAGATCACCAACCATTAATTCCCTTGTTCAAAAATAAGAATCCAGTTGGAAAGTTTGCTAGATATTTGCTCACAATTCAAGAATTCAATCTCACATTTGGATATATTCCAGGAAAGCAAAATGTTGTAGCCGATGCGTTTTCTCGACACGTAGCTGCGATTCAGTTAAATTAACCAGCATTAGATGCTACAGTAGTAGAAATGGAACAGCGACAAGACCCCATATGGGTACCCGTCATTAAATTTTTTACTAAGCAAGACACTCGCCCGATTCATAAACCGCCAGTACCATTGAAAGAATTAGTTATGTTAGACAATTTACTATGTAGAGTAGTAAAGCTAGGAACAGCCCCGAGGAAATGTTGTCAGTTAGTTGTTCCAGCTGTCTTGGTACCAACTGTGTTAAAAATTATCCATGATGCTCCTGCAAGTGCACATCCAGGAAAGGATCGTACACTCCAACAAGGTCGATTGAAGTATTTTTGGCCAAAAATGGCTAAGGACATGTCATGTTCACAGAAAATGGTACCATCTGTTTTCTATGTGCGGCGGCTGGACGCCATTAGAGAAGGTAAACAGCACACAGGACGCCTGCCAAGCTTGGGAGCTACTCTATCATGTAATCGTTTATTATTATTAAAGTCAGTAACCAGGAATGACTTTACATCAACCTTACTACCAAGACTATCTCAGCTACACACAGACACCACACTGGCGACGAGGATGAACTGGGAACGCAGGTATTTTGTTCAACAAAACACAAGGAAGGAGCATGCTGTCTCGCTCAGAGGAAGGAGAAGCTGTCTGTGAGCACCATACCCGATGCTGTATGCAACCCCATGCTGTGTGCTGACTGTTGCTGTGTGCTGATCGTTGCTGTGTGCTGGCCGTTGCTGTGTGCTGGCCAATGCTGTGTGCTACCCAAGCTGTGCTGAGTGTTGCTGTGAGAGAGGAATCTGCCGACGCTGTGTACGAAACGACGCTTTGATGCAGTGTACAAAACCCGATGTTTTGGTTACGAAACGACGCTTCGTGCTACAAAATTCTTCACGCTGTGAACCAACTGCTGCCTACTGCTGTACCAACTGCTTCCTACTGCTGCCAATTGCTGTACCAACTGCTAACAACTGCTGTGTTGCTGTGAGTAGGAACAACACATGTACACAAGGGCTAGGTAAGAAATCAGTTGCTGCTGTGTTGTGCACTGTTGTGAACTTTTGCATTAAAATGCTTGTGTGCTTTGCAAAAATAAAGTAATTACAGTGAATTCTTGAATAACATATACAGTGCAGTAAGTGTTATATATTCTGAGGAACATTTTAAGTGATAAGTTTAAATTTATTCAGTAAAAATGGCAAATATACCTCAGTTTCCTGCATTTGATCCTGACTGTGTCCAGACAAACCTGTCACAGAGGTGGGTCAAATGGCTTAAAAGGTTTGAAAATTTGTTGATAGTTTCTGATATCAAAAGTGCTGAAAGAAAGCGTGCCTTTCTGCTTCACTATGCAGGTGATAGAGTTTGTGATATCTTTGATACACTGAAAGATACTGGTGGTGCTAAAGATTATGACACTGCCAAGGCCAAATTAACTGAGCATTTCAAACCAAGGCAAAATACTGCTATGGAAATTATGCATTTCAGGAGAGCAAAACAACTCTCTAATGAAACTGTTGATCAATACCATACACGTCTGCAGGGTTTAGCAACCCACTGTGAGTTTGCTGATGTTGACAAAGAAATCAAACAGCAAATAATTGAAACATGCACATCTACACGTCTTCGTCGAAGAGCTCTAGAACTTGTTGATGATGAAAGTTCTCTTACCAAGATACTGGATATGGCTCGTCGAATGGAAGATGCTGCACGTGATGCTCGTATCATGGAGTGCAGTGCCAACAACGGTTCTGCCACTGTTACTAACAGTCATGAAGTATGTAAGGTTCAGGGAGTACACCATGATCATAGAAGATATCATGCCAAACCTAACATTAAATTGAGCCGAGAACCACATCACAACTGGAGTCATGGAACAAGACTCAAGCAGTCACAACGACTCACATCAGAGGTTGTCAATAATAAATGTTACAATTGTGGAGGAGACTACCCACACCAAGATAATGTTTGTCCAGCACAAGGTAAGAAGTGCTATGAGTGTAGAAAACTAGGTCATTTTGGTGCTATGTGTCGTTCCGCACTAAAGAAACCACAATCAATAAATAAAAGCAATGTACGAGGATCAAGTCATAGGAGTCGAGGTGGCAAACACAATATTGCACCTCAAATCAAGAATGTTAATAATATACAAGACAACATTTCATTACAACCAGTCTCAGATGACAGTGAATGTGATTATATTTATGGAGTACAATCAATCACAAAATGGAATGATCTTCCAAACAACCCAGAGACTATAGTATACATTGCTGGCATTTGTCTCAAAATTCTCATTGACACTGGATCAAACATTGACACCATTGCTGAGTGCCACTATGAAAAATTTAAAAAACAGTTCCCAAAGCTTGAAAACTATAATGGCAAAGCCACTGCCTATGCTTCAAAGGTAGCCTTACCAGTGATTGGAACTTTCACTGCAGAGATTAAGTCAAAGAATGCAATGCTCATTACTACATTCCATGTTGTTAGGAATGCAAAGGAGTCTTTACTCAGTTACAAGACTTCAACCAAATTGGGGCTACTTCAGCTTTCTAATGCTGTAGCAGTGGAATCTGCAAACAATGTTGATGCTATTGTTGCTGAATTTTCTGATCGGTTTAAATCCATAGGTTGTTATACTGATAGCAAGGTACATCTGCATATCAACCCAGATGTAATTCCAGTTGCCCAACCACATCGCCGACAACCATTCCATACTCGCAAGAAAGTCGATGCCGAACTGGATAGGCTGATAGAACTAGATATCATTGAACCGGTAACAGGCCCAACACCATGGGTAAGCCCAATTGTCACTCCACCAAAGCCGAAGAATCCAGATGAGATACGCATTTGTGTAGACATGCGTGTTCCCAACAAGGCAATAATGCGTGAACGCCATCCTACACCCACTGTAGATGATATGATATACCGCTTGAATGGTGCAACTGTATTCAGCAAGTTAGATTTAAACAAGGGCTATCATCAGCTTGAACTTGATGATGAGAGTCGATTCATCACAACGTTTACGACACATCGAGGTCTGTATAGGTACAAGCGCCTGAGTTTTGGTATTAACAGTGCTGCTGAAGTATTCCAGCACATCATCAGCCAGGTATTGCAAGATATACCTAATGCTGACAACATGTCTGATGACATCATTGTTTATGGCCGTACCCAAGCTGAACACGACAAAGCTCTTCGTGCAACATTGCAACGCTTACGAGAAAAGAATTTGACGCTAAGCCGAGCAAAGTGTGAGTTCAATCAACATAAAATTGAATTCTTTGGACATGTACTTAGTGACAAAGGTCTGTCTCCAGATCCTAAGAAAGTTGCAGATATCAAGAATGCTGCACCTCCTTCAACATCCACTGAAGTACATAGTTTTCTGGGAATGGCAAACTACTGTTCTCGCTTCATTCCAGATTTTGCTACCATTACGAAGCCTCTACGTGAGCTCCTGAAGAAAAATGCATCATGGTACTGGAGCGATGTCGAGCAAAATGCATTTGATGCTGTGAAAGATGCACTAGTAGAAAATGCGACTGCTGCATACTTTGATCCATCAATGGACACTGAGTTAACGGTGGATGCTAGTCCTGTTGGTTTAGGTGCTGTGTTAGCCCAACACAAACCTGGTCAACCAGATTCAAGATAGTAATTGCCTAACGCCAGCCGTTCTCTCACAGATGTTGAGCAACGATACAGTCAGACAGAGAAGGAAGCTCTTGCTCTTGTATGGGGCTGTGAACACTTCAATGTGNGGTCATGTTCACAGAAAATGGTACCATCCGTTTTCTATGTGCGGCGGCTGGACGCCACTAGAGAAGGTAAACAGCACACAGGACGCCTGCCAAGCTTGGGAGCTACTCTATCATGTAATCGTTTATTATTATTAAAGTCAGTAACCAGGAATGACTTTACATCAACCTTACTACCAAGACTATCTCAGCTATACACAGACACCACACTGGCGACGAGGATGAACTGGGAACGCAGGTATTTTGTTCAACAAAACACAAGGAAGGAGCATGCTGTCTCGCCCAGAGGAAGGAGAAGCTGTCTGTGAGCACCATACCCGATGCTGTATGCAACCCCATGCTGTGTGCTGACTGTTGCTGTGTGCTGATCGTTGCTGTGTGCTGGCCGTTGCTGTGTGCTGGCCAATGCTGTGTGCTACCCAAGCTGTGCTGAGTGTTGCTGTGAGAGAGGAATCTGCCGACGCTGTGTACGAAACGACGCTTTGATGCAGTGTACAAAACCCGATGTTTTGGTTACGAAACGACGCTTCGTGCTACAAAATTCTTCACGCTGTGAACCAACTGCTGCCTACTGCTGTACCAACTGCTGCCTACTGCTGCCAATTGCTGTACCAACTGCTAACAACTGCTGTGTTGCTGTGAGTAGGAACAACACATGTACACAAGGGCTAGGTAAGAAGTCAGTTGCTGCTGTGTTGTGCACTGTTGTGAACTTTTGCATTAAAATGCTTGTGTGCTTTGCAAAATTAAAGTAATTACAGTGAATTCTTAAATAACATATACAGTGCAGTAAGTGTTATATATTCTGAGGAACATTTTAAGTGATAAGTTTAAATTTATTCAGTAAAAATGGCAAATATACCTCAGTTTCCTGCATTTGATCCTGACTGTGACCAGACAAACCTGTCACAGAGGTGGGTCAAATGGCTTAAAAGGTTTGAAAATTTGTTGATAGTTTCTGACATCAAAAGTGCTGAAAGAAAGCGTGCCTTTCTGCTTCACTATGCAGGTGATAGAGTTTGTGATATCTTTGATACACTGAAAGATACTGGTGGTGCCAAAGATTATGACACTGCCAAGGCCAAATTAACTGAGCATTTCAAACCAAGGCAAAATACTGCTATGGAAATTATGCATTTCAGGAGAGCAAAACAACTCTCTAATGAAACTGTTGATCAATACCATACACGTCTGCAGGGTTTAGCAACCCACTGTGAGTTTGCTGATGTTGACAAAGAAATCAAACAGCAAATAATTGAAACATGCACATCTACACGTCTTCGTCGAAGAGCTCTAGAACTTGTTGATGATGAAAGTTCTCTTACCAAGATACTGGATATGGCTCGTCGAATGGAAGATGCTGCACGTGATGCTCGTGTCATGGAGTGCAGTGCCAACAACGGTTCTGCCACTGTTACTAACAGTCATGAAGTATGTAAGGTTCAGGGAGTACACCATGATCATAGAAGATATCATGCCAAACCTAACATTAAATTGAGCCGAGAACCACATCACAACTGGAGTCATGGAACAAGACTCAAGCAGTCACAACGACTCACATCAGAGGTTGTCAATAATAAATGTTACAATTGTGGAGGAGACTACCCACACCAAGATAATGTTTGTCCTGCACAAGGTAAGAAGTGCTATGAGTGTAGAAAACTAGGTCATTTTGGTGCTATGTGTCGTTCCGCACTAAAGAAACCACAATCAATAAATAAAAGCAATGTACGAGGATCAAGTCATAGGAGTCGAGGTGGCAAACACAATATTGCACCTCAAATCAAGAATGTTAATAATATACAAGACAACATTTCATTACAACCAGTCTCAGATGACAGTGAATGTGATTATATTTATGGAGTACAATCAATCACAAAATGGAATGATCTTCCAAACAACCCAGAGACTATAGTATACATTGCTGGCATTTGTCTCAAAATTCTCATTGACACTGGATCAAACATTGACACCATTGCTGAGTGCCACTATGAAAAATTTAAAAAACAGTTCCCAAAGCTTGAAAACTATAATGGCAAAGCCACTGCCTATGCTTCAAAGGTAGCCTTACCAGTGATTGGAACTTTCACTGCAGAGATTAAGTCAAAGAATGCAATGCTCATTACTACATTCCATGTTGTTAGGAATGCAAAGGAGTCTTTACTCAGTTACAAGACTTCAACCAAATTGGGGCTACTTCAGCTTTCTAATGCTGTAGCAGTGGAATCTGCAAACAATGTTGATGCTATTGTTGCTGAATTTTCTGATCGGTTTAAATCCATAGGTTGTTATACTGATAGCAAGGTACATCTGCATATCAACCCAGATGTAATTCCAGTTGCCCAACCACATCGCCGACAACCATTCCATACTCGCAAGAAAGTCGATGCCGAACTGGATAGGCTGATAGAACTAGATATCATTGAACCGGTAACAGGCCCAACACCATGGGTAAGCCCAATTGTCACTCCACCAAAGCCGAAGAATCCAGATGAGATACGCATTTGTGTAGACATGCGTGTTCCCAACAAGGCAATAATGCGTGAACGCCATCCTACACCCACTGTAGATGATATGATATACCGCTTGAATGGTGCAACTGTATTCAGCAAGTTAGATTTAAACAAGGGCTATCATCAGCTTGAACTTGATGATGAGAGTCGATTCATCACAACGTTTACGACACATCGAGGTCTGTATAGGTACAAGCGCCTGAGTTTTGGTATTAACAGTGCTGCTGAAGTATTCCAGCACATCATCAGCCAGGTATTGCAAGATATACCTAATGCTGACAACATGTCTGATGACATCATTGTTTATGGCCGTACCCAAGCTGAACACGACAAAGCTCTTCGTGCAACATTGCAACGCTTACGAGAAAAGAATTTGACGCTAAGCCGAGCAAAGTGTGAGTTCAATCAACATAAAATTGAATTCTTTGGACATGTACTTAGTGACAAAGGTCTGTCTCCAGATCCTAAGAAAGTTGCAGATATCAAGAATGCTGCACCTCCTTCAACATCCACTGAAGTACATAGTTTTCTGGGAATGGCAAACTACTGTTCTCGCTTCATTCCAGATTTTGCTACCATTACGAAGCCTCTACGTGAGCTCCTGAAGAAAAATGCATCATGGTACTGGAGCGATGTCGAGCAAAATGCATTTGATGCTGTGAAAGATGCACTAGTAGAAAATGCGACTGCTGCATACTTTGATCCATCAATGGACACTGAGTTAACGGTGGATGCTAGTCCTGTTGGTTTAGGTGCTGTGTTAGCCCAACACAAACCTGGTCAACCAGATTCAAGAGTAGTAATTGCCTACGCCAGCCGTTCTCTCACAGATGTTGAGCAACGATACAGTCAGACAGAGAAGGAAGCTCTTGCTCTTGTATGGGGCTGTGAACACTTCAATGTGTATCTGCTTGGTGCACCCTTTACCACGATAGTCACTGACCACAAACCGTTGGAGACCATCTTCAATAATCCAAAGTCCAAACCACCAGCTCGCATTGAGAGATGGGCTCTTCGTCTGCAACCATACAACTTTACGGTGAAATACAAGCCAGGTGCAGGCAATCCCGCTGATTACATCAGTCGACATCCTGCCAACAGTTTCACCATCACCAAGCATCAGCAAGTTGCCGAGGAATATGTACACTCTGTAACCTGTGATGCAGTCCCTAAGGCTCTCACTCTTGATGAAATCCGTACTGCAACCCTAGAGGACCCAACTCTGCAAGCAACAGTGGATGCATTGACTAAGAAAAAGTTTCCACGCATCCCACCCTCAGGAGTTGACCAAGATGCATTCAAAGCACTTGAACGCATCCAGACAGAATTAAGTGTTACGCAACAACGCGACACCGTGCTGCGAGGTACTCGTATCGTCATTCCAGCTGTTCTCCAGCAACGTGCTCTGAAGCTTGCACATCAAGGACACCAAGGTCTTGTAAGGACCAAACAGCTGCTACGAGAAAAGGTGTGGTTTCCTGGCATTGATCGTCAAGCTAAGGACATGCATGATGCCTGTGTCCCTTGCCAAGCTGCAGTGGATACTTCAAGACCAACACCTCTACAACCTTCACCACTACCTGCTGCACCATGGATGGAAGTATCGATGGACTTCTGTGGACCGCTACCAACTGGAGAGTACTTGATGGTAGTCATTGATGATCACTCACGTTATCCAGAAGTAGAAATCATCACTTCCACATCTGCAAAGGCTGTCATCCCGAAACTCGACAAGATCTTTTCAAACTTTGGCATTCCTGAAGTTGTCAAGACGGACAATGGACCGCCATTTAATGGACAAGACTTTGTCAACTTTGCTGAGCATATTGGATTCAAACACCGCCGTGTGATGCCACTACATCCACAAGCAAATGGAGAAGTAGAGAGATTCATGCAACCTCTCATGAAAGCTGTACGCTGTGCTCATGCCGAAGGACGATCCTGGAAACAAGCTATGTATGCTTTTCTCAGGAACTACCGTGCAACACCGCATGGAACACTGGGCAAGTCGCCTGGCGAACTTTTATTTGGACGTCCTATGAGAATCGCACTACCTGTCATGCCAGCCAAGGTAACGGATAAACGTCTCGCTCAGAAGGATGCACTAGCCAAGGGCAAAATGAAAATTGCTCATGATCAACGTGCAAAGGAACAATTCATAAAGGTTGGAGATACTGTTCTCGTTAAAAAGAAAAAAGAGGGAAAGTTAGATATGCCGTATGATACAAAACCATATAAAGTGATTAGTGTAAAAGGAACTATGGTAACAGCGAGTAATAGAGATCATAGTATAACACGTAATATGGCTTATTTCAAAGTGATTCCAACTAGTGTAGAAAATGATGAAGTGCAAAGTCGTGCAAAAGAAAAAGAAAAAATGAGTTATAACTCGATAAACAATTCATCGAGGGATATTCTTGTATTTAAGGACTCTCGTCCAAAACGACATGTTAAACGCCCTACACGATATGATGATTAATTGTGTTCCTATGTAATGCAAAGTATTTACTTGTTATGCTGAACTAAATTTAATATTGTTTGAATAATGCAGATCTCATTCAATATTTTGTAACTTTGTATTACAGTTTCTTTCATGTTTGTTTAACATTGCATATGTATTTTTAACATTGAAATCCTTTGTGGTAAAGATTGTTTAAATTCTTTGTGTGTTTATTTAATGTTAAATGTATGCAATATATCTTGATATGTTAATAACTTACTTTGTGTCAATAACTTTGCTTTGTGCTACAAGCATGGTAGACATCCTGTATTCATTCTTTTTAAAGAAAAGGAGGGATGTCATGTTCACAGAAAATGGTACCATCCGTTTTCTATGTGCGGCGGCTGGACGCCATTAGAGAAGGTAAACAGCACACAGGACGCCTGCCAAGCTTGGGAGCTACTCTGTCATGTAATCGTTTATTATTATTAAAGTCAGTAACCAGGAATGACTTTACATCAACCTTACTACCAAGACTATCTCAGCTACACACAGACACCACAGGACATTGCTCATTATCTTGACAGATGTTTAACCTGCTTACAGCACAAGGGACATGTTTCAGGACCTAATCCTATTCAGATGTACCCAACAACTAAAGCCCCTTGGGAACGAGTATCGATGGATTTATTGACAAATTTTGCGGAAACAGAGAAAGGGAACAAACATTTGCTTGTAATGGTCGATAATTTTTCACGATTTTGCGAACTAGTTCCTATCCCGAACAAAACAGCAGAAACTATTGCCAGTGCATTCCATGACCACATAATTTGTAGATATAGTATGCCTAAAGTAATCCTTTCAGATAATGGTCCTGAATTCAGTAATAGCATTTTAACTAGCTTGTGTGATTTATATAACATTAAAAATGTAGTATTATGCCTTATCATCCGGCAAGTAACGGACTGGCCGAACGTACTAACAGGAAAGTTTTAGAAGCCTTGAGAGTCACTTTGAATTTGGATAACAACAATTGGGATGATTTTATACCCTTAATTCAGTGTGCTATAAATTCTTCGATTAATGTTTCTACAGGTGACACACCTCACGCTATTCTTTATGGTACAGATAAGATCCTCCCTAATGAATTGATTAACGTACCTCCTACTCCCTTATACAACGTAGATGATTTTGTTCAAGTGAAGCGTAGACAAATGCAACTAGTATTCAAGAAAATACGAGAACAATTGTCCAAAGCTATAGCCGAGTTCACTCGAGCAAGGAATGAACGAGCTAAACCCAGTAAAATAACTATTGGATCTGTAGTAATGATACTTAACCAACACAGGTCTGGTCCTATGTACAAGTTAACTAAGAAATTTTTGGGTCCATATAAGGTAATCGAGCTTATCAAAGGTAACAAGTATAGATTGAAAAATTTAGTATCAGGGGAGTATATAAATGAGCATTTAGACCATATGAAGTTAGCTAAAATGACTGTTGACGAGACTGATGAGGAAGATGACAATGAACTTACCCAGACAGATCCTCCTATTGGGACACCACCTTCTGTGGTTGACAGACCACTTGATGTTCAGCAACCCCATACTAGCACTTATAATCTTAGATCTAGACCTCTCGTTTCAACCGTGCACTCACCACATGTCCATTGGCTAGATGATAACGAGGTTATCTCTCAAGATGATAGTTTGTCACATGCAGTTTCATCTGTTCCTGATCTTCAGTCAGAGCCAGAGTTGTATAGTGCTCTGGATGATCTAGGTGTAGATATCCGCAGAATTTACAATTAAGTGCACTCTGCAGTTATTCTGTTTTGGCTTTGAAAAAATCATTTGCAGTATTTCCACCACATGTCTTATTATTACCAATATATCTATATAGTATGATCATGTTTTCCCAATTTTATTTTGTTACAAATTAAATGCCATTGTTAAGTCTACTGCCATTTGTAATTTTTTTTTACAGTGCTTGTCATAAAGATTTCATTTAATGTTCTAGCAACCACATTGAGGCCAGTGAATCCTGACTGCTATCACGCAGATGTTAGTCTTCTTGTTCCAGGTCTTGTATATAACTTGTAAATATATTGCAAATTAAATATATTGTACATTGGTATTGTAAATACATTTTGTACATTACAGAAAAAAAGAAAAAAAAAATCATTATCTAATCTTAAAATTCATTTGTGGTTGTTAGGTCAGAACGTTGCTTCATTAATGTAATAATTGTTTAATTTTGTATTGTTTCAAGCACATGCCATTGACACATGTTAATAATTTTGTTTAGGCAATACCTTGAGTTGTATTGTTCATATCTGACAAGTAGATATACACATGTTCTTCATACTAAGGTTGAATCAAAGCATTGTTACCATGATTTTCACCTATTATATTCAAATTTTTTTTGGTGCATATGCCAAGATGCTAGTATTACGCACACCTGATCTATTTTCAATGTTTTATTATGTAATTTTCACATGTAAGCCATTATTGAATGCCACCGAGGTCCCTTCAGTATTATTGTAACTATATAGCTAGCCAGAGCTTGTCGACAAGGGACGTCGACTTGGTAGCGTGTCCGAGCGGTGTTATATTCAAATTCCCCGCCAGTTTGGAACATAACCAATCACAAGCGAGTAGGCCTCTGACGTCATGCCAGACAGAGGAGCATCAAGCCATGCTTGCAGTAGTCAGTCAGCTCCACAGACCCACAGTAGTAGGGCCTTGGCTGGCCAGATATATATCTTGTTGCCTTAGCCAATAAATCAACGAAGCAACATCTGTGTCTACATTCAACCCCCCCCCCCACAAGGCAAAGAATACATGTAAAGTATATCAGACTCTCTAATTTTACACACCAGAGAGAAAGATTACTTTCCGTAACTACAGACGGGGATATGGTCCTAGTCACATGTGCTTTTATGACTTTGAGTGCATGTTAGACCTCTCTAACCCTAAGGGAATGATCGAATCACGTCACAATGCAGTGGCGTATGCGTACATCATCATTGACAGACAGATGAATATTGTTGAGAATGACACTTATTTGGGTAAAGATGCAGTCAATCACTTTGTAACCACGCTAGAAGCGTCATGGGCTAGAATCAAGAAGGGCTAGTATCCTATGAGCTTCACATGTCCCAGCAACAGCAGGCGATATTTGAGACAAAAACAGCCTGTGAACTCTGTGATGAACCTTTTAACGGGGAAGATGTAATCAAAGTCCGTCATCCGACCACATAATAAGATTCCACAATTATCAAGCAGC
>WNGS01169140.1:8582-26176 GCA_020271785.1 Procambarus virginalis
TGGTCGTTGACCGTGTGAACGTTAGGTCGTTGACCGTGTGAATGTTAGGTCGTTGACCGTGTGAATGTTAGGTCGTAAAACAAGATTTAGTTTGGCCACACCTTGTATTACTATTAGCACTGATATCTAAAGTTTGCCTGCATGGTTTATAGAAATGTTTATAGAAAACTATTAGGAGACAGAAGCTTGTAGTCTCCAAGTCATTGGAAAATATTAGGAGTCTGATGTGTGCAGCCACTAAGTAACTCCCGAAAAAAAAAGATCAGAAGCAACCCCTAAGTGACCCAAAACATATAAGGAGATGGATGGATGCGTGCATCCACCCAAGTCACTGGAATAACAAGTTGCTCAGCAGCATGTGGTCGCTAACCTTCACAGAAATATATAGTACACCCAAAATGTGCCATCGCAGACCTTCATGGGAAATAGGTAGAACTGGAGGGTGCCACTGGAAAGTGCCACTGGAGGGTGCCACTGCAGTGTGCCTCTGGTGGGTGCCACTTGAGGGTGCCTCTGGAGGGTGCCACTGGTGGGTACCACTGGAGGGTGCCACTGGAGGGTACCACTGGAGGGTGCCACTGGAGGGTACCACTGGAGGGTGCCACTGGTGGGTACCACTGAAGGGTGCCACTGGTGGGTACCACTGGAGGGTGCCACTGGTTTGTACCACTGGAGGGTGCCACTGGTGGGTGCCACTGGAGGGTATCTCTGGTAGGTGCCACTGGAGGGTACCACTGAAGGGTGCCACTGGTGGGTACCACTGGAGGGGGCCTCTGGTAGGTACCACTGGAGGGTACCACTGAAGGGTGCCACTGGAGGGTACCACTGGTGGGTACCACTGGAGGGGTATCACTGGAGGGTGCCACTGGTGGGTACCACTGGTGGGTACCACTGGAGGGGTATCACTGGAGGGTACCTCTGGAGGGTGCCACTGAAGGGTACCACTGAAGGGTGCCACTGGTGGGTACCACTGGAGGGTGCCACTGGTTTGTCCCACTGGAGGGTGCCACTGGTGGGTACCACTGGAGAGTGCCACTGGTTTGTACCACTGGAGGGTGCCACTGGTGAGTACCACTGAAGGGTGCCACTGGTTTGTACTACTGGAGGGTGCCACTGGTGAGTACCACTGGAGGGTGCCACTGAAGGGTGCCACTGGAGGGTGCCACTGGAGGGTGCCACTGAAGGGTGCCACTGGAGGGTGCCACTGGAGGGTGCCACTGGAGGGTGCCACTGAAGGAGGCCACTGGAGGGTGCCACTAGAGGGTGCCACTGAAGGGTGCCACTGGAGGGTGCCACTGGAGGGTGCCACTGAAGGGTGCCACTGGTGAGTACCACTGGAGGGTGCCACTGAAGGGTGCCACTGGAGGGTGCCACTGGAGGGTGCCACTGGAGGGGGCCACTGGAGGGTGCCACTGGAGGGTGCCACTGGAGGGTGCCACTGAAGGAGGCCACTGGAGAGTGCCACTGGAGGGTACCACTGAAGGGTGCCACTGGAGGGTGCCACTGGAGGGTGCCACTGGAGGGTGCCACTGGAGGGGGCCACTGGAGGGTGCCACTGAAGGAGGCCACTGAAGGAGGCCACTGGAGAGTGCCACTGGAGGGTGCCACTAGAGGGTGCCACTGAAGGGGGCCACTGGAGGGTGCCACTGGAGGGTGCCACTGAAGGAGGCCACTGGAGGGTGCCACTGGAGGGTGCCACTAGAGGGTGCCACTGAAGGGGGCCACTGGAGGGTGCCACTGGAGGGTGCCACTGGAGGGTGCCACTGAAGGAGGCCACTGGAGAGTGCCACTGGAGGGTGCCACTGAAGGAGGCCACTGGAGGGTGCCACTGAAGGAGGCCACTGGAGGGTGCCACTGGAGGGTGCCACTGAAGGAGGCCACTGGAGAGTGCCACTGGAGGGTGCCACTGAAGGAGGCCACTGGAGGGTGCCACTGAAGGAGGCCACTGGAGGGTGCCACTGGAGGGTGCCACTGAAGGAGGCCACTGGAGAGTGCCACTGGAGGGTGCCACTGAAGGAGGCCACTGGAGGGTGCCACTAGAGGGTGCCACTGAAGGGGGCCACTGGAGGGTGCCACTGGAGGGTGCCACTGAAGGAGGCCACTGGAGGGTGCCACTGGAGGGTGCCACTGGAGGGTGCCACTGGAGGGTGCCACTGGAGGGTGCCACTGGAGGGTGCCACTGGAGGGTGCCACTGAAGGGTGCCACTGAAGGAGGCCACTGGAGGGTGCCACTGGAGGGTGCCACTAGAGGGTGCCACTGAAGGGGGCCACTGGAGGGTGCCACTGGAGGGTGCCACTGGAGGGTGCCACTGGAGGGTGCCACTGGAGGGTGCCACTGGAGGGTGCCACTGGAGGGTGCCACTGGAGGGTGCCACTGGAGGGTGCCACTGAAGGGTGCCACTGGAGGGTGCCACTGGAGGGTGCCACTGGAGGGTGCCACTGGAGGGTGCCACTGGAGGGTGCCACTGGAGGGTGCCACTGGAGGGTGCCACTGAAGGAGGCCACTGAAGGAGGCCACTGGAGAGTGCCACTGGAGGGTGCCACTGGAGGGTGCCACTGAAGGGGGCCACTGGAGGGTGCCACTAGAGGGGGCCACTGGAGGGTGCCACTGAAGGAGGCCACTAGAGAGGGCCACTGGAGGGTGCCACTGGAGGGGGCCACTGGAGGGTGCCACTGGAGGGTGCCACTGGAGGGTGCCACTGGAGGGTGCCACTGGAGGGTGCCACTGGAGGGTGCCACTGGAGGGTGCCACTGGAGGGTGCCACTAGAGGGGGCCACTAGAGGGTGCCACTAGAGGGGGCCACTGGAGGGTGCCACTAGAAAAAATCAAAATGGGATACTTCTGTTATGTATTACACTACTATTTTATCCGTGCACCATTATATCATCATGACCGTGTGAATGTTAGGTCGTTGACCGTGTGAATGTTAGGTTTTTGGCATATTGCTTCACATATAATTATAACATTGAGTACACACATCATTCACAATAGTGTGATGCACCAAAGGAACAAATCCACAAGGGCCGTGATGAAGGTTCGAACCTACGTCCGGGATGATCCCATAAGCGCCTTTGTCTTCTGCGCCACGACATGGTAAAAGAATTGCAACCTGCCCCCACTGGGCTCCCACAGCTTCTATTATCATGTTGTGGCGCAGTCGATTAAGGCGCGTCTGCGATCATCCCGGACGTAGGTTCGAGCCTTCATCACGGCCCTTGTGGATTTGTTCGTAGCATTTAGTAGTTGACCACGTAAATGTTGGGACGTTGACCTTAATAATGTTGGGACGTTGACCACGTGAATATTGCGACGTTAACTTTAAGAATATTGGGACGTTGACCATGTAAATTTTGGGACGTTGACTACGTGAATGTTGGGACGTTGATCTTGAGAATGTTAGGACGTCTATCACGTGACCAAATAGTCCAGGAACGTCTATCACGTGACCACATAGTCCAGGAACGTCTATCACGTGACCACATAGTCCAGGAACGTCTATCACGTGACCACATAGTCCAGGAACGTCTATCACGTGACCACATAGTCCAGGAACGTCTATCACGTGACCACATAGTCCAGGGACGTCTATCACGTGACCACATAGTCCAAGGACGTCTATCACGTGACCACATAGTCCAGGGACGTCTATCACGTGACCACATAGTCCAGGGACGTCTATCACGTGACCACATAGTCTAGGGATGTCTATCACGTGACCACACGGTCCAGGGACGTCTATCACGTGACCACACGGCCCAGGGACGTCTATCACGTGACCACACGGTCCAGGGACGTCTATCACGTGACCACATACTCCAGGAACGTTCACAGCTGCTGAAGTCTTGCGGTGAGAAGCTCTAATCCCAGGATGACCAGACTCACACTCAGTCCACCAACAAGTACTGCGAACATGCCCTGAAATACACAAATTTGCCTGTATGATATATATATATATATATATATATATATATATATATATATATATATATATATATATAATATTATATATATATATATATATTGTGTATATATATATATATATATATATATATATATATATATATATATATATATATATATATATATATATATATATATATATATATGTGTGTGTGTGTTTTTTTCAATATGGAAGGGAGTACCACATCTGGCTGGAAGAAGGGGGACCATAGCCTCGGAGGAAATCACACATAACGCATTGGAGGGAATGTAGGTCCCCTCCAATACAGTTTCTGTGTGCTTTTCTCCTACCCCCCCCCCCTTCCTTTTTTTTTCTTATGCTTTATTGTGTATTTAAAGGTTACAAAACATACAAGACAAATGCCTAAAGGTTATGGATCTCTTGAAGCTCCTCCGCTTCCGGACAGGAACCGAGGATGCAGCAAGCATTTCCCCTCTGGATCGCCACACTGAGGCGCTGAAACAAAAAACTGCAAGCCCTTGGGTCTCTGGTGACGTCAATGAGCTTGGAACCCAATTCCTTGAGAAATCCCAAGGCACTCTTGCCCCAGGGGCCATGCGTCTCAGACGCTATGGAACAAAGAGGTATTGACCTGCCAGTCGCCTGTATTTGAGAGATTTTGCTGTTTCCCTGTGGTTGGCCGCCCCACCTGCTTGATCAGCTCCGAAGTGTACATAGGTGTCAGCCAGGGTGGATACACATGTGTAGTCCCACACCAACTGTCTGCCCTCCTTCCATGAGTATATGGTGATGCCATCAGGGCGAAGTGCGGGGAAATCCGGGTTTTGGACCCCTAGCATGCGAGGTTCTCTCTCCGCTGGGCACTTAGCTGAGACGAGGCTTCTCTTGATGATGTCATTGACCTCGTTGTGTCTTGCATGCCAGCCCTTTGTGCTTCCGCAATGCAACCCATGCAGTCCGTATTGGTCTGCTTCCACCCTGTTGCAAATACACTTGTATTCAGTGTGAATTGGGGCACCAAGGCGGAGGGCCACTGCTACACGAAGGGATTCTGGATCTAGGCGCGTGCCCATTGCTGACATGGGTACTGCCAGGAGGAAGTCTCCTGCATGGGGGGCACGCACTGCTCTGAGGCGGGCTTTCTCCTTGTCTGATGTTGCGGCGCTGAGCATGGCATCAGCTACTTTTTCCACTAGAGGGTGGTCCCAGCCGGACTGTTTGTGTTGTTTTGTTGGCTCTATAATGGTTGCTGGGGCTGCGAGAACATCCCACTGATTTGAACATTCAGTGAAAGCAGGATCGTGTATTCTGCTGAATCTCTCAGGGTTGCAGGTAAGATATCTCTGACGAGGTCGTGCGATGCGTGGGAGGAGGAAAGGAAGGCTGGTAGAGCAATTTGGGAGGCTGTGCGGACACCAAGGCCGCCAAGTCTTACAGGAAGGGTGCTTGCTCCCACTGAGAGTCGTCCAATGGCAGGTTCAGGACTTTCACCAGCATGGACCTCAGAAGGGTGTCATACACATTTAACTTAGGGCTGCTGTAGGATGGAGAACATCTCAGAAAGTAGGTCAACTTAGGGAGAGACAGGCATCTTGTGAGGAGAAAGAGAGCATCATGGGCATCAATCTTGTCAATCCTGTCCAGCATTCTCTTTAGATCAGTATTTTTGCAGCCAGGACCTCCTCGATTGCTCGTGGGCCAATGGGGGCACCCAGGAGAGTGCAGTCCGGTGGCTCGACAACGAGAATGTCTGGAAGAACATTTTGTATTTGCCCAGTGATGCCTGGGTTGCGGGAGATTATTTCACACTTGGATGCATTGAGAATGAGGCCTAAGGCTGCTCCCTGCTCCTGGATTTTCCTTATATCCTCCAAAATGGTTTCCGGGGTTCCAGCGAGAGTGCCATCATCCAGGTACCAGATGTTTAGCTCGCTTGTCAGACTATCAGTGACCTCTTTGATAGCTAGGCAGAAAAGGAGGGGTGCTAAGGGGTCACCTTGTTGGACACCTTCACAGGAGTTTTTTCATGTTCCCCAAAAAGAAGCTTAGAGTCCCCACTGTAGCACGATCGGATGAACGGGTAAAGGGGACGGAAATGGTTGTGTACAGCCCTGAGGACAGCGTCTCGTCTGACTTGATTGAAAGCATTTTTGAAGTCAAGCTTTACTAGTGCCTTCTGGTCCGGGAGATCAGCAATGTAAGCCCGCGCTGCATGTGCTGCAGCTTCACAACCTAGGGGAATCCCAAACCCGAGCTGATGAGGTTTCAGCAAGGTGGCTGCTTCCTGGCTGATAGATCTCACTGCAGCCTTAGCTACGAGGCGTCGGAGGGTGTTGCCAACGGCAATGGGCCTGATACCCCTATCCTTCTTCTTTAGAGCACAGAGTGCTGCTCCATAAAAGACAGGCCTGATATCCTCAGGGATGCCGCCAGCCAAACACATGTTGGAGAATCTGGTAAGTTCCACTAGAAGGTCCTTTGCAGCATCTCCAAGCACCGGGTTCAGCATTTGTTTGATGTGCTGGGGTCTTAGACCTGTAAAGCCCCCTGCTGAACCTGTTGGGAAAGACATGGCTGCTTTGTACACCTCAGATTCTCGAACAGTCAAGGGTTCTATTCCAACATTGTTTTCCTGGGGATCCCTGCTGCTGTCGGGGGCTCTGCGTGGGTGTTTGTCTTGAAGAGCCTCTGCTGTCGTGGCGTTCCTGGGGGCAATAGTGTCATCGCTGGTCATGATTCTGATGGCACCTGTGGTATTGCCCTCTTCTATTTTCCTGGTGATCTGTGCTCTATTTTGTGGTTCTCAGATGAGTTATTGTTGGTCGTCCTGCGGCTGGTGTTCTTGGCACGAGGGGGAGGCGGACCAGGTTGTCTGCTCTGGGGAATTCATTAAGTGCCCTGATTACAGAGGTTGCTAATGACTTGTCTCTCCTGGGCGGTAATGCTAGGCATGCATTCCCAAATAGAAGGAGATTGTGCCACGATCCAGAGGTTCTGGGAGCATTGTTGACCTTTGTCAGCAGACTGGTGAGTTTGGCTGCTGCTTGGTGACGGGCAGCCTTGGGGATGTGGGGCAAGGTCCTGGTGGACGTCGCTTTGACTGCTTCAAGCAGATTATCTGCTGAAATGAAGTTGAGGGAGGTATTGTTCCTCGCTCCTGCAGCAGGTTGTCCATCGTCGCTGCCCCGGGGCAGGCGCCTAGACCCTAGACAACCACCTGAATTGACAGTATGATAGCGGACAGTTCCATTTGAATGAGACGATACCGTCTGTCACACACTTGACAGTTTCCTCTTGGGTGGTCATCTTCTTGGCTGGAAAGAGGCTGTGTGTCAGGTGCGACATGTGCCATGCCTAGATGTGATGACGCCTGGCTGCCCACTGAGTGCACCCTCTCCTTCCCAGGTGGAGAGTAACACGGAAAGCATTACCCTCCTGGGGGAGTTGGGCATGGCCTGGGCACCGTGTGTGGGTAGGCTGTGTTGGGGCGGCTGGCTGGGTCGGGCGCAGGTAGCGGGGTGGGGAAGATGGCGGGCGGGGGGGGTGGAGGGGGGGGCACGCGAGGGAGGCCGCCGTCACACTTGTTACACACTATCAACACTCGGGGAAATCACACTTTTACACACTATCAACACTCGGGGAAATCACTAGTGCACTTTGTTTTTAACACTACACTCACCGATTTGCTTATGAACGCACTAACTTTCCACTAACATCACTGTAGGCAGCTCGAGAGCCTCCCCCATCACTCCCCCCTCCCCCCGCCTGGGGGCTGGTGGGTGGCGGCACTGAGACGGCGGCGACCCTCCCTCACCCTCACCCATACACTGCACCTGCCTCGCCATACACAAAGCTCAGACAACGCACCTTTCTACGTTCATTGTGTTGGAATGAAGGAGATACGGTTCTTCTTGTCACCCCGGGGCTTCAGCAGGTATTCATACCTACATGGGTCAAGTCTTGGTTGGCTCAGGCATCGTGATCCACGTTGAAATTGGTTCAAGTGTAGGACCTTGCTCACCAGTGTCCGTGGCACCGCGAGGATATAATATATATATATATATATATATATATATATATAATTATATATATATATATTATATATATATTATATATATATATAATATATATAGAAGATATATATATTGTGACGATAATCTCTTATCAGAGATTAGCCTGCTATTTCCTTACTTCATCCCGTTCTCTACAATATGCAAGATACGTTTTATAGTGGCTTAACGTATATATCAAGACAGCCACACGCACCTGCAACCCCTCCTTCCCCCCACTTCTGCCCACCTGGTCGACCTGCAACTGCTGCTCCCAGCCAAACTAGCGACTTGCGGCCATCCTGCGTTCTCATTGGCCGCTACCCAACACACCACTTCCGCTCCACGCCAATCACATTCCACGCCAGTCATTGTTGGAGTCCCTTGCAGCTCTGCCAGCCAGAATATATCTCGTGCTCCTGCTGTGAACACCTAATTTGACCCACCTCATGTGTGATCAAAATAGAGTTGATAGCTTGCGCATATATCCCAGCACCATTTATCTTTGTTAACGTAACCAGTTCCCCCCTTTCAATTTGTTTATAATTTTTATGTTTTACTTTTACATTATTTAAATGCCAAGAAATTGTCTTTATTTTATTTTGTTTTCTAGATTAAGTAAAGTGCATTTTTATATTTTGTGTTCGTGTATCTTACCTTACCACAGATTATCAGACAAGCAGTCACTCTTTTTTTTCCTTTTTTTTATAACTTACTTGTATGTGGCCCAGCATTGACATCTGCTATTTGGAAGACTGCCGACCACCATTTCCAACACGTTACCGTCACATATAATTGGGGGCCTGTCCGGAGCTTCACTCAGGTATTGGTAATTGTGGTAAGCATACTTGGCTTTCATTTCCCTTGCTTCATTATTTACATTAATCATTTTTTATTTCTATGGTGCTGTGTATATGGTGCATTACGGGAATAGCATATGGTGAGTGTGAGACAACTTTGGATTACGTGGTGACTGTAGGCCGCAGTCATACTCTTAATTGGTCGTCTCCCCCTTCCGTGTTATTATCCGTGTTTAACATCTTTTGTCCCCAGATATTTCTCACATTTTTGACAGATTATCACATAGGTACTGGTACCCTGGTACTGTGGTCTGTCTCCGGGTCAATAGCACCTAAGTCCTGCAATCCGACTCTAGGAGGAAAAAGAGGCTTTAGATCCTCTAGCACGAACTATTATTGGCGAATTGGGACCTCGCCGATAGTTCTCGTCACCAGTTGACACTCGCACCCCTACTCGTCGGTCAGACTGATGGTATTTACCCAAGGTAGGGAATTGGCGTTCTTTCTTTTGAGCACAAAGTTCGCTAATTCTGTAAATACCATATCAATTTCAGTGGGTACCATTGCTTATGTTCTATAGTGACTTGGCAAGGTATGACTACATTTTTTGGACTACCTCATTTATTTTGAAGCCATTTAGTGTTTCACTTGTCTTTTAAACTCAGTTTCCACTAATTAGTAGGATTTTCTTGCCTTTATCCTCCCACAGTGAGTACCAGGTACAAGATTTCCTGCGACCTTATTCATTTACCATCTTGAATTAACTTTAATTATTAATAATTCCCCACAGGATAGGTATCAGTTGCCACGTTTCCTGTTTCTGACATTCACCATATTCTCACTGTATTCGTGTCTCCTTTATTTTGCTATATTTTCACAATGTTTCGCCTACAAGCTTTCAAGGCAAATCCAGAAGGTGAAATAGACAAATTGCGCCACGCTAGAAGGGTCGAATTGATAACTCTTGCACACGAGTATCAATTGGAAGTTCCACCTGGCGCCAACAAATATACCGTAAATAATATAATTTTAGATATCTTTGGATGAAGGGAAGATAGATTCTGATACTCATGACAATACACTATTTCAGATAAACATGACTTGACAGCAATAAAACTCAAGTTAGAACTTGCTAAGATCGAGCGGGAGCAACAACAGGAAGCAGCTGCAATCAGAGAGCGTGAAGCTGCCATCAGAAAGGAAGACAAGAACGTGAAGCTGCCCTCAGAAAGGAAGAACAAGAGCGTGAAGCTGCCCTCAGAAAGGAAGAACAAGAGGTGAAGCTGCAATCAGAGAGCGTGAAGCTGCCTCAGAAAGGAAGAACGTGAAAGAGAGGCCGCACTGAGGAAAGAAGAAAGTGAACGTGAGTTGGCCTTATACAAACAGCGACTCGAGATGCAACGTGAACACGACAAACGACAGGCAGAAGCAATCTAGAATGTCGTGACCGAGAACTCGCGAGGGACGCTGCACACCAAGCTCAACTCCAACAAGCGCAGCTAGTCTTCCTCCCAGTTTCAATGTCTCCCATGCAAGTAAGTTAATGCCCCCGTTCATCGAAACGGAGGTTGATGTGTTTTTCACCACTTTTGAGACCCTTGCTGATCAACTTAATTGGCCTGACGACCAATGGGCTACCCTTCTCCGAGTACATTTAACAGGTAGAGCAGCAGTCACACTCAGCACTTTGGCATCAGAAAACGACTACACCACCCTGAAACAAGCTGTGTTGGACGCCTACCTTCTCTCCACCGAAAGCTATCGACGAAAGTTTCGTGACTACGTCAAGGCAAGTACCACCACCTTCTTAGAATTTGCTAACACCAAACGAAGATATTTCATGAAATGGCTGGAGGCAGCACATGTCTCTACTTTTTCAGAGCTTGTCAACCTCATACTGGTTGAAGAATTTTTGAGACGTGTACCTCCTCCTGTCCGCCTATACTTAGCAGACAAAGAAGAGACGGATTTGGTGAAGTGCGCGAAGTCAGCTGACACTTACAGCCTCATCCACCGGCTGACACCAGAACCTACCAGCAAGAAGTCTTGGTACAGTTACGAGAAAGCGAGCCCAGATCAAGGTACCTCTCAACTGTACTGCAGGTATTGTCGACTATATGGACACACCATTGACAAATGTGGTAAGTCCCAATCTAAAGGTAACATCGAACCTCCTAAGTCTAAACCTACTCACCCTAAGTCCGGTAAGCCTGTAATGAATGTTGGTGTTCATGCTAATGATCTCTCTCTCTTTAGCAAGCATCTATATCCAGGAACTATCTCTACCCACGGTTCAGATTCAGAGGGACGTTTTGGACTTAAGATCCTGCGGGACACAGCGGCTCTACAATCGATCGTCTTGAAATCAGCTGTGCCCAACGTCGCCTACACAGGAGAGACTGTGTTCATCACTGACCTTACTGCTACAACTCCTTATCCCCTTGCCAGAGTTACCTAGATTGTCCCTTCGTGACCGGTGAAGTCCAAGTCGCCGTCAGGGAAAAGCCTTTTCCCATGCCTGGAGTGCAACTTCTCCTGGGCAACGACTTGGCAGAAGACCAACAACCAAACAACCTGATCGTCAAGGACATATCCGAGGTAAGCAACTCTGTGTTGGATAACCCGATTTTTGAACATGTTCCAGCAAAGGTTCAAGAGAGTGATGAAGGTTCTCCTCCTGTTATGGTGACCACCCGTGCTCAAGCTGCACGACCACAGCCAGCTGACTCTACTGCTACCGCTGTCCCTCAGGACCCTTCGAAACTACCCCCTAACCTGACCGCTGTGGAGTTCCGTAAGTTACAGAGAGATGATCTTACCTTGACACCATTATTCTTTCAGGCTGAAACCAATCCGACAGTGTTCCTGGGTTCTTTATGGAGAACGAATACTCTATCGCGGTATAGACCCAGTAAACTGAAGGACGAGGACGATTGGGCAGACGTTGAACAACTAGTGATTCCTACCAGCCTGCGGCCCACGATTCTACACCTGGCCCACGGCGCTTTGTCACACTACGGGTTCAACAAGACTTACCATGGAATTCGACAAGACTACTACTGGCCAGGTATGGTAAACGACGTCAAGAAGTATGTCAACAATGCCACGTGTGTCAGTTAGCCGGGAAACCGAACGTTTCCATTCCCAGAGCACCACTGATACCCATCCAGGTGCCTGAGGAACCGTTCCACAAACTTATTATTGACTGTGTTGGTCCTTTGCCTCGGACCAGTGCAGGCAATGCTATATCTTAACCATCCTGTGTCCTACCACCAGATTTCCGATAGCAGTTCCAGTGAAAAATATTACGGCTGCTACAGTGGTGAAGAATCTACTGAAAATCTTCACCCAGTATGGATTTCCGAGGGAGATTCAGAGCGACTGTGGCACCAACTTCACCAGTGATCTCTTCAAACGGACTCTGGAGGAGTTCAACATCAAACAGGTACTGTCCAGCCCCTATCATCCTGCTTCACAGGTTCTCTCGAGCGTAGTCATCAAACCATCAAGGCACTCTTAAAAAAGTTTTGTAATGAGACCTCAAAGGATTGGGATAGGCAAATTGATCTCATCATGTGTATTTTCAGAAGTCTTCCAACGAGTCACTAGGAGTATCTCCTTATGAGATGCTCTACGGACGTAAGTGCCGTACACCTCTCAAGGCTTTCAAGGATTCTCTACGTGATGCCACCTTCAGTGAGCATCAGAATGTGCCCCAGTATCTTCAAAACCTCCGACACATTCTAGAGAGGGTCCATTCCTTTGCCAGCAACAACCTACAGAAAGCCCAGGAGAGGATGAAGACTCGTTACGACCAGCACTGTAANAGACCAGTTAAGGATCAGTAAAGTTATATACCATATGAGGCAAGGTGTAACCAAAGGTCTGGAAAATTGTATACTACCCTATAATATTAGTATTCACATAAGTGAAGTTGGTTACAATGTACTTAAAATTTAGATGTAATTAATAATATGGAAATGTTATGAAGAAAAATATGTAAACAAAGAACTGATCGACTAATATTTTTGAGCAGATACATAATGTGAAAAAATTAGCAGATATATGAGTAAATTATACACATCCATGTAAAAATATAACAAATAAACATAATATAGAATAGAAACACACACTTTTGAATTTGTGAACTTTATGAAAGGAATTTACACCAAGACTTTTGCACTCTCCTGAGGGCTTTGTCAAGATCTGAATGGGTGATTAGAATACGACTTACATCTCAATGTCTACTGAGGCTGTTATCCTTGGACCAGTCCTCTTATCCGTCTTGTCCTCCTGTCCAGGTCACCACTGTTACCGACTGGTGATGTACCTGCGGTGATGTCTTCTACGGAAATATGGTCATGTGTCCTTTCTATATTCCTGCTATTCATTGGACTGGAGTTGTTATTAATAGAGGGTTCATCTGGATGCTGTTATTCGTGACCCTCTCCATGCCCCAAGGAACGTGGCTAATGGGAGTGCTGTCAGTCATCCATTTATTGAGATTAATTTTAATTCACTCAGAATAATTTTCTTAGTAAAGCTATCCGCAGAAGTAAAGCTTTTGTGCTAGTGAAAGTATTCAGAGTATTTATTAGAACCCCTTTCACTACCCATCTAGTTCTATTATTATTACTTTATAGATTATTTTACATTTCTTAAAATCAACATTGTGATCCTTTTCCCAACTATGGTTTACCACAGCACTGTTACCAGCCATAATTCTACTCACTTTCTTATGTTCCTCATTTCTGATCTCCAGTCTTCGCCCTGTTTCCCCCACATAGACGTCATTACAATCTTTACAAGGTAACATATAACACGGCTCCCGGATTACTATCCTCTCCTACTCTATTCTTATTAATCCTTTCCCTAATTGCATTTGGGTAATTTAAAACGGTTTTATGTTTTGTATCCGCTATATTACTGGGCAGTTTACTTAGAAGGTTATAAAGCAATTTCAAAATTATTTTCTTATCAGGAATCCAAGGGCGTCTTTCATTTAAGTGTAAAGGACGATTTAGCTTTACTGTGTAGTTTTTCAATGAACCACGAGAGATAACCTAAATAAAAAATATATATAAGTATTTAAGTTCAGCTTCCAAGTAAGACGGATGACAAATCCTATAAGCTCTTAGATAAAGGCCGGATTTAGACAAAGACTTTGCTTACCTGAATTAGAATATGAGAAAAAATGTATATATGAGTTTGTATGTGTCTTTTTCCTGTAAGTACGGAATGTAAACTGATCTTTGTTTCTACCTACCATGCAATCCAAAAAGGGGACTTCTTTAATAACTTCTTTTTCTATAGTAAACTGCACGGAATTCTCAAGGCTATTGAGACCCTCAAAATACCTGTCTAAGTTCTTGAAATCTTCGTGATATATAGCGAAAACATCATCATTCACAAACATCATAACATCCACATTACCTCTCCAGTTCCCAGAACAGCAGGATTACAGAAAGGACACATGACCATATTCCTGTTGAAGACATTACCGCAAGTACATCGCCAGTCGGGAGTAGAGGTGACATGGTCAGGAGGTCAAGAAGGATAAGAGGACAGGACCCAGGAATCCAGGATAGCAGCTCCCTGTGTGTGTGGCTATAAGGTGTGAATGATAGATGTAATTGTTATGTAATAATCTAAGATGAGGTCTGATAAAGACCTTTTGTGCCCTCTGTAATGCTTTTGCGCTACCGCTCACAGGATGAGTATGGGGTGCACAATAAACTAGCCGCCTTCGGCGGCAACAATCAAATGTGTGTGTGATGTCACACACACACACACACACACACACACACACACACACACACACACACACACACACACACACACACACACACAAAAAAAAAAAAAAAAAAAAAAAAAAAAAAAAGTAGTTAGTAAACAGTTGATTGACAGTTGAGAGGCGGGCCGAAAGAGCAAAGCTCAACCCCCGTAAAATACAACTAAGTGAATTCAACTAAGTGAATACACACACACACACACACACACACACACACACACACACACACACACACACACACACACACACACACACACACACACACACACACACACACACACTTGAACTTGTTTGTCCAGTTAACGTCTCTCAAGTTGGATGAAGATTAGAAACTGATGCACATTAAATTTAAAATCGATTAATAATACAAGGATTATGAAAAAATATAAATACAAATTAATAACTAATATTTCTGGGCAGATACACAAATAAAAAGTTTGAGGATTTTTACAGTTTACAAAGTAATCAATTTATGATTCAGATAATGACAATTTTGAATACTGAAGTCTTAGTAGTAACAAACAAATGGTTAAATTCCAAATATTTTATGCATGCAATCTGATTATTAGAGAATTTTAATAGTCAAAGACATGTACAAAGAAATCACAATAGCGTGAGGAGAATATGCGAAAAATGTCACATCAATGAGAAGATCAGTAGGATCCATGAGGAGGATTTGAACCAGAAAACTGGGTACTTCCAAGCACCCACCTTAGAGCACTTTGGGAGTATCCAGTGTGCAGGGTCGAGTCCTTCTGATGGCTCCTACTGACTTTCCTAGTCATAAGTATCTTATGTTTTAGAATGGTGAACTCTCTGTAAATATTGTTAAGAGGGTAGGTTACAATTATTTTAATCTAATAATACAAAATAAGCATTTACTGAAATATGTGGTAAATGCCCACCTAAGTGCATGGATACATGACAGTGAAATTGGTATCTTTTTTTTTTGGATGAAGGTAAAACAAGATTTAGTTTAGCCACACCTTGTATTATTATTAGCACTGATATCTAAAGTTTGCCTGCATGGTTTATAGAAATGTTTATAGAAAATTATTAGGAGACAGAAGCTTGTAGTCTCCAAGTCATTGGAAAATATTAGGAGTCTGATGTGTGCAGCCACTAAGTAACTTCCCCCCAAAAAGATCAGAAGCAACCCCTAAGTGACCCAAAACATATAAGGAGATGGAGGCGTGCATCCACCCAAGTCACTGGAATAACAAGTTGCTCAGCAGCATGTGGTCGCTAACTTTCACAGAAAGAAATAGTACACCCAAAATGAGCCATCGTAGATCTTCATGGGAAATAGGTAGAACTGGACGGTGCCACTGGAAAGTGCCACTGAAGGGTGCCTCTGGTGGGTGCCACTAGAGGGTACCACTGAAGGGTACCACTGGTGGGTACCACTGGTGGGTACCACTGGTGGGTACCAATGAAGGGTACCACTGGTGGGTACCACTGGTGGGTACCAATGAAGGATGCCACTTGTGGGTACCACTGGTGGGTACCACTGGTGGGTACCACTGGAGGGTACCACTGGAGGGTGCAACTGGAGGGTGCCACTGGTGGGTGCCACTGAAGAAGGCCACTGGAGGGTGCCACTGGAGGGTGCCACTAGAGGGTGCCACTAGAGGGGGCCACTTTAGGGTGCCACTGGAGGGTGCCACTGGAGGGTGCCACTGAAGGAGGCCACTGGAGGGTGCCACTGGAGGGTGCCACAAGAGGGTGCCACTGAAGGAGGCCACTGAAGGAGGCCACTGGAAGGTGCCACTAGAGGGTGCCACTAGAGGGGGCCACTGGAGGGTGCCACTGGAGGGTGCCACAAGAGGGTGCCACTGAAGGAGGCCACTGGAGGGTGCCACTAGAGGGTGCCACTAGAGGGGGCCACTGGAGGGTGCCACTGGAGGGTGCCACAAGAGGGTGCCACTGAAGGAGGCCACTGAAGAAGGCCACTGGAGGGTGCCACTGGAGGGTGCCACTAGAGGGGGCCACTGGAGGGTGCCACTGGAGGGTGCCACTGGAGGGTGCCACTAGAGGGTGCCACTGGAGGGTGCCACTGGAGGGTGCCACTGAAGGAGGCCACTGGAGGGTGCCACTGGAGGGTGCCACTGGAGGGTGCCACTGGAGGGTGCCACTGGAGGGGGCCACTGGAGGGTGCCACTGGAGGGTGCCACTGGAGGGTGCCACTGGAGGGTGCCACTGAAGGAGGCCACTAGAGGGGGCCACTGGAGGGTGCCACTGGAGGGTGCCACTGAAGGAGGCCACTGGAGGGTGCCACTGGAGGGTGCCACAAGAGGGTGCCACTGAAGGAGGCCACTGAAGGAGGCCACTGGAGGGTGCCACTGAAGGGTGCCACTAGAGGGGGCCACTGGAGGGTGCCACTAGAGGGGCCACTGAAGGGTGCCACTGGAGGGTGCCACTGGAGGGTGCCACTGGAGGGGGCCACTGGAGGGTGCCACTAGAGGGTGCCACTGAAGGGGCCACTGAAGGAGGCCACTGGAGGGTGCCACTGAAGGGTGCCACTGAAGGAGGCCACTGAAGGAGGCCACTGGAGGGTGCCACAAGAGGGTGCCACTGAAGGAGGCCACTGAAGGAGGCCACTGGAGGGTGCCACTGAAGGGTGCCACTAGAGGGGGCCACTGGAGGGTGCCACTGGAGGGTGCCACTAGAGGGTGCCACTAGAGGGGGCCACTGAGGGTGCCACTGGAGGGTGCCACTGGAGGGTGCCACTGGAGGGTGCCACTGGAGGGTGCCACTAGAGGGTGCCACTGGTGGGTGCCACTGGAGGGGGCACTGGAGGGGCCACTGGAGGGTGCCACTGGAGGGTGCCACTGGAGGGTGCCACTGGAGGGTGCCACTAGAGGTGCCACTGAAGGGTGCCACTGGAGGGTGCCACTGGAGGGTGCCACTGGAGGGTGCCACTGGAGGGTGCCACTGGAGGGTGCCACTGGAGGGTGCAACTGGAGGGTGCCACTGGAGGGTGCCACTGGAGGGTGCCACTGGTGGGTGCCACTGGAGGGGGCCACTGGAG
>WNGS01169146.1:0-12040 GCA_020271785.1 Procambarus virginalis
GATCGTCAGTGTGTGGTTGTGTTGTCACACCCAACACTGGTCGTAGGTGTGTGGTAGTGCTGTCACACCCAACACTGGTCGTCAGTGTATGGTAGTTTTGTCACTTCCACACCCAACACTGGTCGTCAGTGTGTGGTAGTGCTGTCACTGTCACACCCAACACTGGTCGTCAGTGTGTGGTAGTGCTGTCACACCCAACACTGGTCGTCAGTGTGTGGTAGTGCTGTCTCTGTCACACCCAACACTGGTCGTCAGTGTGTGGTAGTGCTGTCACTGTCACACCCAACACTGGTCGTCAGTGTGTGGTAGTGTTGTCACTGCCACACCCAACACTGGTCGTCAGTGTGTGGTAGTGCTGTCACACCCAACACTGGTCGTCAGTGTGTGGTAGTGTTGTCACTGTCACACCCAACACTGGTCGTCAGTGTGTGGTAGTGCTGTCACACCCAACACTAGTCGTCAGTGTGTGGTAGTGTTGTCACTGTCATACCCAACACTGGTCGTCAGTGTGTGGTAGTGTTGTCACTGTCACACCCAACACTGGTCGTCAGTGTGTGGTAGTGTTGTCACTGCCACACCCAACACTGGTCGTCAGTGTGTGGTAGTGATGTCACTGTCACACCCAACACTGGTCGTCAGTGTGTGGTAGGGCAGTCCCACCCAACACTGGTCGTCAGTGTGTGGCAGTGCTGTCACTGTGACACCCAACACTGGTCGTCAGTGTGTGGTAGTTTTGTCACTGTCACACCCAACACTGGTCGTCAGTGTGCGGTAGTGCTGTCACACCCAACACATGTCGTCAGTGTGTGGTAGTGTTGTCTCTGTCACACCCAACACTGGTCGTCAGTGTGTGGTAGTGTTGTCACTGTCATACCCAACACTGGTCGTCAGTGTGTGGTAGTGTTGTCACTTTCACACCCAACTCTGGTCGTCAGTGTGTGGTAGTGCTGTCACTGTCACACCCAACACTGGTCGTCAGTGTGTGGTAGTGTTGTCACACCCAAGACTGGTCGTCAGTGTGTGGTAGTGTTGTCACTGTCACACCCAACACTGGTCGTCAGTGTGTGGTAGTGCTGTCACTGTCACACCCAACACTGGTCGTCAGTGTGTGGTAGTGTTGTCACTGTCACACCCAACACTGGTCGTCAGTGTGTGGTAGTGCTGTCACTGTCACACCCAACACTGGTCGTCAGTGTGTGGTAGTGCTGTCACTGTCACACCCAACACTGGTCGTCAGTGTGTGGTAGTGCTGTCACTGTCACACCCAACACTGGTCGTCAGTGTGTGGTAGTGCTGTCTCTGTCACACCCAACACTGGTCGTCAGTGTGTGGTAGTGATGTCACTGTCACACCCAACACTGGTCGTCAGTGTGTGGTAGTGCTGTCACTGTCACACCCAACACTGGTCGTCAGAGTGTGGTAGTGCTGTCACACCCAACACTGGTCGTCAGAGTGTGGTAGAGCTGTCACACCCAACACTGGTCGTCAGAGTGTGGAAGTGCTGTCACACCCAACACTGGTCGTCAGTGTGTGGTAGTGCTGTCACACCCAACACTGGTCGTCAGTGTGTTGTAGTGATGTCAGTCACACCCAACACTGGTCGTCAGTGTGTGGTAGTGCTGTCACACACAACACTGGTCGTCAGTGTGTGGTAGTGCTGTCACTGTCACACCCAACACTGGTCGTCAGTGTGTGGTAGTGCTGTCACTGTCACACCCAACACTGGTCGTCAGTGTGTGGTAGTGCTGTCACTGTCACACCCAACACTGGTCGTCAGTGTGTGGTAGTGCTGTCACTGTCACACCCAACACTGGTCGTCAGTGTGTGGTAGTGCTGTCACTGTCACACCCAACACTGGTCGTCAGTGTGTGGTAGTGCTGTCACTGTCACACCCAACACTGGTCGTCAGTGTGTGGTAGTGCTGTCACTGTCACACCCAACACTGGTCGTCAGTGTGTGGTAGTGCTGTCACTGTCACACCCAACACTGGTCGTCAGTGTGTGGTAGTGCTGTCACACCCAACACTGGTCGTCAGTGTGTGGTAGTGCTGTCACTGTCACACCCAACACTGGTCGTCAGTGTGTGGTAGTGCTGTCACTGTCACACCCAACACTGGTCGTCAGTGTGTGGTAGTGCTGTCACACCCAACACTGGTCGTCAGTGTGTGGTAGTGCTGTCACACCCAACACTGGTCGTCAGTGTGTGGTAGTGCTGTCACACCCAACACTGGTCGTCAGTGTGTGGTAGTGCTGTCACTGTCACACCCAACACTGGTCGTCAGTGTGTGGTAGTGCTGTCACTGTCACACCCAACACTGGTCGTCAGTGTGTGGTAGTGCTGTCACTGTCACACCCAACACTGGTCGTCAGTGTGTGGTAGTGCTGTCTCTGTCACACCCAACACTGGTCGTCAGTGTGTGGTAGTGCTGTCACTGTCACACCCAACACTGGTCGTCAGTGTGTGGTAGTGCTGTCACTGTCACACCCAACACTGGTCGTCAGTGTGTGGTAGTGCTGTCACACCCAACACTGGTCGTCAGTGTGTGGTAGTGCTGTCACACCCAACACTGGTCGTCAGTGTGTGGTAGTGCTGTCACACCCAACACTGGTCGTCAGTGTGTGGTAGTGCTGTCACACCAACACTGGTCGTCAGTGTGTGGTAGTGGTCACTGTCACACCCAACACTGGTCGTCAGTGTGTGGTAGTGCTGTCACCCAACACTGGTCGTCAGTGTGTGGTAGTGCTGTCACTGTCACACCCAACACTGGTCGTCAGTGTGTGGTAGTGCTGTCACTGTCACACCCAACACTGGTCGTCAGTGTGTGGTAGTGCTGTCACACCCAACACTGGTCGTCAGGTGTGTGGTAGTGCTGTCACACCCAACACTGGTCGTCAGTGTGTGGTAGTGCTGTCACTCCACACCCAACACTGGTCGTCAGTGTGTGGTAGTGCTGTCACTGTCACACCCAACACTGGTCGTCAGTGTGTGGTAGTGCTGTCACTGTCACACCCAACACTGGTCGTCAGTGTGTGGTAGTGCTGTCACTGTCACACCCAACACTGGTCGTCAGTGTGTGGTAGTGCTGTCACTGTCACACCCAACTGGTCGTCAGTGTGTGGTAGTGTTGTCACTGCACACCCAACACTGGTCGTCAGTGTGTGGTAGTGCTGTCACACCCAACACTGGTCGTCAGTGTGTGGTAGTGCTGTCACTGTCACACCCAACTGGTCGTCAGTGTGTGGTAGTGCTGTCACTGTCACACCCAACACTGGTCGTCAGTGTGTGGTAGTGCTGTCACTGTCACACCCAACACTGGTCGTCAGTGTGTGGTAGTGCTGTCACACCAACACTGGTCGTCAGTGTGTGGTAGTGCTGTCACTGTCACACCCAACACTGGTCGTCAGTGTGTGGTAGTGCTGTCACTGTCACACCCAACACTGGTCGTCAGTGTGTGGTAGTGCTGTCACACCCAACACTGGTCGTCAGTGTGTGGTAGTGCTGTCACACCCAACACTGGTCGTCAGTGTGTGGTAGTGCTGTCACACCCAACACTGGTCGTCAGTGTGTGGTAGTGCTGTCACTGTCACACCCAACACTGGTCGTCAGTGTGTGGTAGTGCTGTCACTGTCACACCCAACACTGGTCGTCAGTGTGTGGTAGTGCTGTCACTGTCACACCCAACACTGGTCGTCAGTGTGTGGTAGTGCTGTCACTGTCACACCCAACACTGGTCGTCAGTGTGTGGTAGTGCTGTCACTGTCACACCCAACACTGGTCGTCAGTGTGTGGTAGTGCTGTCACTGTCACACCCAACACTGGTCGTCAGTGTGTGGTAGTGCTGTCACTGTCACACCCAACACTGGTCGTCAGTGTGTGGTAGTGCTGTCACACCCAACACTGGTCGTCAGTGTGTGGTAGTGCTGTCACACCCAACACTGGTCGTCAGTGTGTGGTAGTGGTGTCACACCCAACACTGGTCGTCAGTGTGTGGTAGTGCTGTCACACCCAACACTGGTCGTCAGTGTGTGGTAGTGCTGTCACACCCAACACTGGTCGTCAGTGTGTGGTAGTGCTGTCACTGTCACACCCAACACTGGTCGTCAGTGTGTGGTAGTGCTGTCACTGTCACACCAACACTGGTCGTCAGTGTGTGGTTGTGTTGTCACACCCAACACTGGTCGTCAGTGTGTGGTAGTGCTGTCACACCCAACACTGGTCGTCAGTGTGTGGTAGTGCTGTCACTGTCACACCCAACACTGGTCGTCAGTGTGTGGTAGTGCTGTCACTGTCACACCCAACACTGGTCGTCAGTGTGTGGTAGTGCTGTCACACCCAACACTGGTCGTCAGTGTGTGGTAGTGCTGTCTCTGTCACACCCAACACTGGTCGTCAGTGTGTGGTAGTGCTGTCACTGTCACACCCAACACTGGTCGTCAGTGTGTGGTAGTGCTGTCACTGCCACACCCAACACTGGTCGTCAGTGTGTGGTAGTGCTGTCACACCCAACACTGGTCGTCAGTGTGTGGTAGTGCTGTCACTGTCACACCCAACACTGGTCGTCAGTGTGTGGTAGTGCTGTCACACCCAACACTGGTCGTCAGTGTGTGGTAGTGTTGTCACTGTCACACCCAACACTGGTCGTCAGTGTGTGGTAGTGTTGTCACTGTCACACCCAACACTGGTCGTCAGTGTGTGGTAGTGCTGTCACTGTCACACCCAACACTGGTCGTCAGTGTGTGGTAGTGCTGTCACTGTCACACCCAACACTGGTCGTCAGTGTGTGGTAGTGCTGTCACACCCAACACTGGTCGTCAGTGTGTGGTAGTGCTGTCACTGTCACACCCAACACTGGTCGTCAGTGTGTGGTAGTGCTGTCACTGTCACACCCAACACTGGTCGTCAGTGTGTGGTAGTGCTGTCACACCCAACACTGGTCGTCAGTGTGTGGTAGTGTTGTCACTGTCACACCCAACACTGGTCGTCAGTGTGTGGTAGTGCTGTCACTGTCACACCCAACACTGGTCGTCAGTGTGTGGTAGTGCTGTCACTGTCACACCCAACACTGGTCGTCAGTGTGTGGTAGTGCTGTCACTGTCACACCCAACACTGGTCGTCAGTGTGTGGTAGTGTTGTCACACCCAACACTGGTCGTCAGTGTGTGGTAGTGTTGTCACTGTCACACCAACACTGGTCGTCAGTGTGTGGTAGTGCTGTCACTGTCACACCCAACACTGGTCGTCAGTGTGTGGTAGTGTTGTCACTGTCACACCCAACACTGGTCGTCAGTGTGTGGTAGTGCTGTCACTGTCACACCCAACACTGGTCGTCAGTGTGTGGTAGTGCTGTCACTGTCACACCCAACACTGGTCGTCAGTGTGTGGTAGTGCTGTCACTGTCACACCCAACACTGGTCGTCAGTGTGTGGTAGTGCTGTCACTGTCACACCCAACACTGGTCGTCAGTGTGTGGTAGTGCTGTCACTGTCACACCCAACACTGGTCGTCAGTGTGTGGTAGTGCTGTCTCTGTCACACCCAACACTGGTCGTCAGTGTGTGGTAGTGCTGTCACACCCAACACTGGTCGTCAGTGTGTGGTAGTGCTGTCACACCCAACACTGGTCGTCAGTGTGTGGTAGTGCTGTCACACCCAACACTGGTCGTCAGTGTGTGGTAGTGCTGTCACACCCAACACTGGTCGTCAGTGTGTAGTGTGTCTGTCACACCCAACACTGGTCGTCAGTGTGTGGTAGTGCTGTCACACCCAACACTGGTCGTCAGTGTGTGGTAGTGCTGTCACTGTCACACCCAACACTGGTCGTCAGTGTGTGGTAGTGCTGTCACTGTCACACCCAACACTGGTCGTCAGTGTGTGGTAGTGCTGTCACTGTCACACCCAACACTGGTCGTCAGTGTGTGGTAGTGCTGTCACTGTCACACCCAACACTGGTCGTCAGTGTGTGGTAGTGCTGTCACTGTCACACCCAACACTGGTCGTCAGTGTGTGGTAGTGCTGTCACTGTCACACCCAACACTGGTCGTCAGTGTGTGGTAGTGCTGTCACTGTCACACCCAACACTGGTCGTCAGTGTGTGGTAGTGCTGTCACTGTCACACCCAACACTGGTCGTCAGTGTGTGGTAGTGCTGTCACACCCAACACTGGTCGTCAGTGTGTGGTAGTGCTGTCACACCCAACACTGGTCGTCAGTGTGTGGTAGTGCTGTCACACCCAACACTGGTCGTCAGTGTGTGGTAGTGCTGTCACACCCAACACTGGTCGTCAGTGTGTGGTAGTGTGCTGTCACACCCAACACTGGTCGTCAGTGTGTGGTAGTGCTGTCACACCCAACACTGGTCGTCAGTGTGTGGTAGTGCTGTCACTGTCACACCCAACACTGGTCGTCAGTGTGTGGTAGTGCTGTCACTGTCACACCCAACACTGGTCGTCAGTGTGTGGTAGTGCTGTCACTGTCACACCCAACACTGGTCGTCAGTGTGTGGTAGTGCTGTCACTGTCACACCCAACACTGGTCGTCAGTGTGTGGTAGTGCTGTCACTGTCACACCCAACACTGGTCGTCAGTGTGTGGTAGTGCTGTCACTGTCACACCCAACACTGGTCGTCAGTGTGTGGTAGTGCTGTCACTGTCACACCCAACACTGGTCGTCAGTGTGTGGTAGTGCTGTCACTGCCACACCAACACTGGTCGTCAGTGTGTGGTAGTGCTGTCACACCCAACACTGGTCGTCAGTGTGTGGTAGTGCTGTCACTGTCACACCCAACACTGGTCGTCAGTGTGTGGTAGTGCTGTCACTGTCACACCCAACACTGGTCGTCAGTGTGTGGTAGTGCTGTCACACCCAACACTGGTCGTCAGTGTGTGGTAGTGCTGTCACACCCAACACTGGTCGTCAGTGTGTGGTAGTGCTGTCACACCCAACACTGGTCGTCAGTGTGTGGTAGTGCTGTCACTGTCACACCCAACACTGGTCGTCAGTGTGTGGTAGTGCTGTCACTGTCACACCCAACACTGGTCGTCAGTGTGTGGTAGTGCTGTCTCTGTCACACCCAACACTGGTCGTCAGTGTGTGGTAGTGCTGTCACTGTCACACCCAACACTGGTCGTCAGTGTGTGGTAGTGCTGTCACTGTCACACCCAACACTGGTCGTCAGTGTGTGGTAGTGCTGTCACTGTCACACCCAACACTGGTCGTCAGTGTGTGGTAGTGTTGTCACACCCAACACTGGTCGTCAGTGTGTGGTAGTGCTGTCACACCCAACACTGGTCGTCAGTGTGTGGTAGTGCTGTCACACCCAACACTGGTCGTCAGTGTGTGGTAGTGGTGTCACACCCAACACTGGTCGTCAGTGTGTGGTAGTGGTGTCACACCCAACACTGGTCGTCAGTGTGTGGTAGTGCTGTCACACCCAACACTGGTCGTCAGTGTGTGGTAGTGCTGTCACTGTCACACCCAACACTGGTCGTCAGTGTGTGGTAGTGCTGTCACTGTCACACCAAACAATGGTCGTCAGTGTGTGGTTGTGTTGTCACACCCAACACTGGTCGTCAGTGTGTGGTAGTGCTGTCACACCCAACACTGGTCGTCAGTGTGTGGTAGTTTTGTCACTTCCACACCCAACACTGGTCGTCAGTGTGTGGTAGTGCTGTCACTGTCACACCCAACACTGGTCGTCAGTGTGTGGTAGTGCTGTCACACCCAACACTGGTCGTCAGTGTGTGGTAGTGCTGTCTCTGTCACACCCAACACTGGTCGTCAGTGTGTGGTAGTGCTGTCACTGTCACACCCAACACTGGTCGTCAGTGTGTGGTAGTGTTGTCACTGTCACACCCAACACTGGTCGTCAGTGTGTGGTAGTGCTGTCACACCCAACACTGGTCGTCAGTGTGTGGTAGTGTTGTCACTGTCACACCCAACACTGGTCGTCAGTGTGTGGTAGTGCTGTCACACCCAACACTGGTCGTCAGTGTGTGGTAGTGTTGTCACTGTCACACCCAACACTGGTCGTCAGTGTGTGGTAGTGTTGTCACTGTCACACCCAACACTGGTCGTCAGTGTGTGGTAGTGTTGTCACTGTCACACCCAACACTGGTCGTCAGTGTGTGGTAGTGATGTCACTGTCACACCCAACACTGGTCGTCAGTGTGTGGTAGTGCAGTCACACCCAACACTGGTCGTCAGTGTGTGGTAGTGCTGTCACTGTCACACCCAACACTGGTCGTCAGTGTGTGGTAGTTTGTCACTGTCACACCCAACACTGGTCGTCAGTGTGTGGTAGTGCTGTCACACCCAACACTGGTCGTCAGTGTGTGGTAGTGTTGTCACTGTCACACCCAACACTGGTCGTCAGTGTGTGGTAGTGCTGTCACTGTCACACCCAACACTGGTCGTCAGTGTGTGGTAGTGTGTCACTGTCACACCCAACACTGGTCGTCAGTGTGTGGTAGTGCTGTCACTGTCACACCCAACACTGGTCGTCAGTGTGTGGTAGTGCTGTCACTGTCACACCCAACACTGGTCGTCAGTGTGTGGTAGTGCTGTCACTGTCACACCCAACACTGGTCGTCAGTGTGTGGTAGTGCTGTCACTGTCACACCCAACACTGGTCGTCAGTGTGTGGTAGTGCTGTCACACCCAACACTGGTCGTCAGTGTGTGGTAGTGCTGTCACACCCAACACTGGTCGTCAGTGTGTGGTAGTGCTGTCACACCCAACACTGGTCGTCAGTGTGTGGTAGTGCTGTCACACCCAACACTGGTCGTCAGTGTGTGGTAGTGCTGTCACTTCACACCCAACACTGGTCGTCAGTGTGTGGTAGTGCTGTCACACCCAACACTGGTCGTCAGTGTGTGGTAGTGCTGTCACTGTCACACCCAACACTGGTCGTCAGTGTGTGGTAGTGCTGTCACTGTCACACCCAACACTGGTCGTCAGTGTGTGGTAGTGCTGTCACTGTCACACCCAACACTGGTCGTCAGTGTGTGGTAGTGCTGTCACTGTCACACCCAACACTGGTCGTCAGTGTGTGGTAGTGCTGTCACTGTCACACCCAACACTGGTCGTCAGTGTGTGGTAGTGCTGTCACACCCAACACTGGTCGTCAGTGTGTGGTAGTGCTGTCACTGTCACACCCAACACTGGTCGTCAGTGTGTGGTAGTGCTGTCACTGTCACACCCAACACTGGTCGTCAGTGTGTGGTAGTGCTGTCACACACAACACTGGTCGTCAGTGTGTGGTAGTGCTGTCACACCCAACACTGGTCGTCAGTGTGTGGTAGTGCTGTCACACCCAACACTGGTCGTCAGTGTGTGGTAGTGCTGTCACTGTCACACCCAACACTGGTCGTCAGTGTGTGGTAGTGCTGTCACTGTCACACCCAACACTGGTCGTCAGTGTGTGGTAGTGCTGTCTCTGTCACACCCAACACTGGTCGTCAGTGTGTGGTAGTGCTGTCTCTGTCACACCCAACACTGGTCGTCAGTGTGTGGTAGTGCTGTCACTGTCACACCCAACACTGGTCGTCAGTGTGTGGTAGTGCTGTCACTGTCACACCCAACACTGGTCGTCAGTGTGTGGTAGTGCTGTCACTGTCACACCCAACACTGGTCGTCAGTGTGTGGTAGTGCTGTCACACCCAACACTGGTCGTCAGTGTGTGGTAGAACTGTCACACCCAACACTGGTCGTCAGTGTGTGGTAGTGGTGTCACACCCAACACTGGTCGTCAGTGTGTGGTAGTGTGTCACACCCAACACTGGTCGTCAGTGTGTGGTAGTGCTGTCACACCCAACACTGGTCGTCAGTGTGTGGTAGTGCTGTCACTGTCACACCCAACACTGGTCGTCAGTGTGTGGTAGTGCTGTCACTGTCACACCAAACACTGGTCGTCAGTGTGTGGTTGTGTTGTCACACCCAACACTGGTCGTCAGGTGTGTGGTAGTGCTGTCACACCCAACACTGGTCGTCAGTGTGTGGTAGTTTTGTCACTGTCACACCCAACACTGGTCGTCAGTGTGTGGTAGTGCTGTCACTGTCACACCCAACACTGGTCGTCAGTGTGTGGTAGTGCTGTCACACCCAACACTGGTCGTCAGTGTGTGGTAGTGCTGTCACTGTCACACCCAACACTGGTCGTCAGTGTGTGGTAGTGCTGTCACTGTCACACCCAACACTGGTCGTCAGTGTGTGGTAGTGTGTCACTGCCACACCCAACACTGGTCGTCAGTGTGTGGTAGTGCTGTCACACCCAACACTGGTCGTCAGTGTGTGGTAGTGTTGTCACTGTCACACCCAACACTGGTCGTCAGTGTGTGGTAGTGCTGTCACACCCAACACTGGTCGTCAGTGTGTGGTAGTGTTGTCACTGTCACACCCAACACTGGTCGTCAGTGTGTGGTAGTGTGTCACTGTCACACCCAACACTGGTCGTCAGTGTGTGGTAGTGTTGTCACTGTCACACCCAACACTGGTCGTCAGTGTGTGGTAGTGCTGTCACTGTCACACCCAACACTGGTCGTCAGTGTGTGGTAGTGCTGTCACACCCAACACTGGTCGTCAGTGTGTGGTAGTGCTGTCACTGTCACACCCAACACTGGTCGTCAGTGTGTGGTAGTGCTGTCACTGTCACACCCAACACTGGTCGTCAGTGTGTGGTAGTGCTGTCACACCCAACACATGGTCGTCAGTGTGTGGTAGTGTTGTCACTGTCACACCCAACACTGGTCGTCAGTGTGTGGTAGTGCTGTCACTGTCACACCCAACACTGGTCGTCAGTGTGTGGTAGTGTTGTCACTGTCACACCCAACACTGGTCGTCAGTGTGTGGTAGTGCTGTCACTGTCACACCCAACACTGGTCGTCAGTGTGTGGTAGTGTTGTCACACCCAACACTGGTCGTCAGTGTGTGGTAGTGCTGTCACTGTCACACCCAACACTGGTCGTCAGTGTGTGGTAGTGCTGTCACTGTCACACCCAACACTGGTCGTCAGTGTGTGGTAGTGTGTCACTGTCACACCAACACTGGTCGTCAGTGTGTGGTAGTGCTGTCACTGTCACACCCAACACTGGTCGTCAGTGTGTGGTAGTGCTGTCACTGTCACACCCAACACTGGTCGTCAGTGTGTGGTAGTGCTGTCACTGTCACACCCAACACTGGTCGTCAGTGTGTGGTAGTGCTGTCACTGTCACACCCAACACTGGTCGTCAGTGTGTGGTAGTGCTGTCACTGTCACACCCAACACTGGTCGTCAGTGTGTGGTAGTGCTGTCACACCCAACACTGGTCGTCAGAGTGTGGTAGTGCTGTCACACCAACACTGGTCGTCAGTGTGTGGTAGTGCTGTCACACCCAACACTGGTCGTCAGTGTGTGGTAGTGCTGTCACACCAACACTGGTCGTCAGTGTGTGGTAGTGCTGTCACTTCACACCCAACACTGGTCGTCAGTGTGTGGTAGTGCAGTCACAACAACACTGGTCGTCAGTGTGTGGTAGTGCTGTCACTGTCACACCCAACACTGGTCGTCAGTGTGTGGTAGTGCTGTCACTGTCACACCCAACACTGGTCGTCAGTGTGTGGTAGTGCTGTCACTGTCACACACAACACTGGTCGTCAGTGTGTGGTAGTGCTGTCACTGTCACACCCAACACTGGTCGTCAGTGTGTGGTAGTGCTGTCACTGTCACACCCAACACTGGTCGTCAGTGTGTGGTAGTGCTGTCACTGTCACACCCAACACTGGTCGTCAGTGTGTGGTAGTGCTGTCACTGTCACACCCAACACTGGTCGTCAGTGTGTGGTAGTGCTGTCACTGCCACACACAACATTGGTCGTCAGTGTGTGGTAGTGCTGTCACACCCAACACTGGTCGTCAGTGTGTGGTAGTGCTGTCACTGTCACACCCAACACTGGTCGTCAGTGTGTGGCAGTGCTGTCACTGCCACACCCAACACTGGTCGTCAGTGTGTGGTAGTGATGTCACACACAACACTGGTCGTCAGTGTGTGGTAGTGCTGTCACACCCACAC
>WNGS01169146.1:12082-29018 GCA_020271785.1 Procambarus virginalis
CTGTCACACCCAACACTGGTCGTCAGTGTGTGGGAGTGCTGTCACTGTCACACCCACACTGGTCGTCAGTGTGTGGTAGTGCTGTCACACCCAACACTGGTCGTCAGGTGTGTGGTAGTGCTGTCACTCCCAACACTGGTCGTCAGTGTGTGGTAGTGCTGTCATTGTCACACCCAACACTGGTCGTCAGTGTGTGGTAGTGCTGTCACACCCCACACTGGTCGTCAGTGTGTGGTAGTGCTGTCTCTGTCACACCCAACACTGGTCGTCAGTGTGTGGTAGTGCTGTCACACCCAACACTGGCCGTCAGTGTGGGTAGTGCTGTCCCTGCCACACCCAACACTGGTCGGCAGTGTGCGGTAGTGCTCTCACTGCCACACCCAACACTGGTCGTCAGAGTGTGGTAGTGTGTCACTGCTACACCCAACACAGGTCGTCAGTGTGTGGTAGTGCTGTCACACCCACACTGGTCGTCAGTGTGTGGTAGTGCTGTCACTGTCACACCCAACACTGGTCGTCAGTGTGTGGTAGTGAAGTCACACCCAACACTGGTCGTCAGTGTGTGGTAGTGCTGTCACACCCAACACTGGTCGTCAGTGTGTGGTAGTGAAGTCACACCCAACACTGGTCGTCAGTGTGTGGTAGTGCTGTCACTGTCACACCCAACACTGGTCGTCAGTGTGTGGTAGTGCTGTCATTGTTACACCAAACAATGATCGTCAGTGTGTGGTTGTGTTGTCACACCAAACACTGGTCGTAGGTGTGTGGTAGTGCTGTCACACCCAACACTGGTCGTCAGTGTATGGTAGTTTTGTCACTTCCACACCCAACACTGGTCGTCAGTGTGTGTTAGTGCTGTCACTGTCACACCTAACACTGGTCGTCAGTGTGTGGTAGTGCTGTCACACCCAACACTGGTCGTCAGTGTGTGGTAGTGCTGTCTCTGTCACACCCAACACTGGTCGTCAGTGTGTGGTAGTGTTGTCACTGCCACACCCAACACTGGTCGTCAGTGTGTGTTAGTGCTGTCACTGTCACACCTAACACTGGTCGTCAGTGTGTGGTAGTGCTGTCACACCCAACACTGGTCGTCAGTGTGTGGTAGTGCTGTCTCTGTCACACCCAACACTGGTCGTCAGTGTGTGGCAGTGCTGTCACACCCAACACTGGTCGTCAGTGTGTGGTAGTGCTCTCACTGCCACACCCAACACTGGTCGTCAGTGTGTGGTAGTGTTGTCACTGCCACACCCAACACTGGTCGTCAATGTGTGGTAGTGTTGTCACTGCCACACCCAACACTGGTCGTCAATGTGTGGTAGTGTTGTCTCTGTCACACCCAACACTGTTCGTCAGTGTGTGGTAGTGCTGTCACACCCAACATTGGTCGTCAGTGTGTGGTAGTGTTGTCACTGTCACACCCAACACTGGTCGTCAGTGTGTGGTAGTGTTGTCACTGTCACACCCAACACTGGTCGTCAGTGTGTGGTAGTGTTGTCTCTGTCACACCCAACACTGGTCGTCAGTGTGTGGTAGTGTTGTCACTGTCACACCCAACACTGGTCGTCAGTGTGTGGTAGTGTTGTCACACCCAACACTGGTCGTCAGTGTGTGGTAGTGTTGTCACACCCAACACTGGTCGTAGGTGTGTGGTAGTGCTGTCACACCCAACACTGGTCGTCAGTGTGTGGTAGTGCTGTCTCTGTCACACCCAACACTGGTCGTCAGTGTGTGGTAGTGCTGTCACGCCCAACACTGGTCGCCAGAATGTGGTAGTGCTGTCACACCCAACACTGGTCGTCAGTGTGTGGGAGTGCTGTCACTGTCACACCCAACACTGGTCGTCAGTGTGTGGTAGTGTTGTCACACCCAACACTGGTCGTAGGTGTATGGTAGTGCTGTCACTCCCAACACTGGTCGTCAGTGTGTGGTAGTGCTGTCATTGTCACACCCAACACTGGTCGTCAGTGTGTGGTAGTGCTGTCACACCCCACACTGGTCGTCAGTGTGTGGTAGTGCTGTCTCTGTCACACCCAACACTGGTCGTCAGTGTGTGGTAGTGCTGTCACACCCAGCACTGGCCGTCAGTGTGCGGTAGTGCTCTCCCTGCCACACCCAACACTGGTCGGCAGTGTGCGGTAGTGCTCTCACTGCCACACCCAACACTGGTCGTCAGAGAATGTGGTAGTGTTGTCACTGCTACACCCAACACAGGTCGTCAGTGTGTGGTAGTGCTGTCACACCCAACACTGGTCGTCAGTGTGTGGTAGTGCTGTCACTGTCACACCCAACACTGGTCGTCAGTGTGTGGTAGTGAAGTCACACCCAACACTGGTCGTCAGTGTGTGGTAGTGCTGTCACACCCAACACTGGTCGTCAGTGTGTGGTAGTGAAGTCACACCCAACACTGGTCGTCAGTGTGTGGTAGTGCTGTCACACCCAACACTGGTCGTCAGTGTGTGGTAGTGCTGTCACTGTCACACCCAACACTGGTCGTCAGTGTGTGGTAGTGCAGTCACACCCAACACTGCTCGTCAGTGTGTGGTAGTGCTGTCACACCCAACACTGGTCGTCAGTGTGTGGTAGTGCAGTCACACCCAACACTGCTCGTCAGTGTGTGGTAGTGCTGTCACACCCAACACTGGTCGTCAGTGTGTGGTAGTGCTGTCACTGCCATACCCAACACTGGTCGTCGGTGCGTGGTAGTGCTGTCACTGTCACACCCACACTTGTCGTCAGTGTTTGGTAGTGCAGTCACTGTCACACCCAACACTGGTCGTCAGTGTGTGGTAGTGCTGTCACACCCAACACTGGTCGTCAGTGTGTGGTAGTGCTGTTACTGCCATACCCAACACTGGTCGTCACTGTGTGGTAGTGCTGTCACTGTCACACCCAACACTGGTCGTCACTGTGTGGTAGTGCTGTCACTGCCACACCCAACCTGGTCGTCAGTGTGTGGTAGTGCTGTCACTGTCACACCCAACACTGGTCGTCATGTGTGGGTAGTGCTGTTCACTGTCACACCAACACTGGTCGTCAGTGTGTGGTAGTGCTGTCACTGTCACACCCAACACTGGTCGTCAGTGTGTGTAGTGCTGTCACTGCCACACCCACACTGGTCGTCAGTGTGTGGTAGTGCTGTCACTGTCACCCCAACACTGGTCGTCAGTGTGTGGTAGTGCTGTCCTGTCACCCCAACACTGTCGTCAGTGTGTGGTAGTGCTGTCACTGTCACACCCAACACTGGTCGTCAGTGTGTGGTAGTGCTGTCACACCCAACACTGGTCGTCAGTGTGTGGTAGTGCTGTCACACCCAACACTGGTCGTCAGTGTGTGGTAGTGCTGTCACTGTCACACCCAACACTGGTCGTCAGTGTGTGGTAGTGCTGTCACTGTCACACCCAACACTGGTCGTCAGTGTGTGGTAGTGCTGTCACACCCAACACTGGTCGTCAGTGTGTGGTAGTGCTTTCCACTGCCACACCAACACTGGTCGTCAGTGTGTGGTGGTGTCTGTCACACCCAACACTGGTCGTCAGTGTGTGGTAGTGCTGTCACTGTCACACCCAACACTGGTCGTCAGTGTGTGGTAGTGCTGTCACTGCACACCCAACACTGGTCGTCAGTGTGTGGTAGTGTTGTCACTGCACACCCAACACTGGTCGTCAGTGTGTGGTAGTGTTTCAGTCCACACCCAACACTGGTCGTCAGTGTGTGGTAGTGCTGTCACACCCACCAACTGTCGTCAGTGTGGTAGTGTTGTCACTGTCACACCCACACTGGTCGTCAGTGTGTGTAGTGCTGTCACCCCAACTGGTCGTCAGTGTGTGGTAGTGCTGTCACTGTCACACCCAACACTGGTCGTCAGTGTGTGGTAGTGCTGTCACTGTCACACCCAACACTGGTCGTCAGTGTGTGGTAGTGCTGTCACTGTCACACCCAACACTGGTCGTCAGTGTGTGGTAGTGCTGTCACTGTCACACCCACACTGGTCGTCAGTGTGTGGTAGTGCTGTCACTGTCACACCCAACACTGGTCGTCAGTGTGTGGTAGTGCTGTCACACCCAACACTGGTCGTCAGTGTGTGGTAGTGTGTCACACCCAACACTGGTCGTCAGGTGTGTGGTAGTGCTGTCACACCCAACACTGGTCGTCAGTGTGTGTAGTTTGTCACTGTCACACCCAACACTGGTCGTCAGTGTGTGGTAGTGCTGTCACTGTCACACCCAACACTGGTCGTCAGTGTGTGGTAGTGCTGTCACACCCCACTGGTCGTCAGTGTGTGGTAGTGCTGTCACTGTCACACCAAACACTGGTCGTCAGTGTGTGGTAGTGCTGTCACACCCAACACTGGTCGTCAGTGTGTGGTAGTGCTGTCACACCCAACACTGGTCGTCAGTGTGTGGTAGTGCTGTCACTGTCACACCCAACACTGGTCGTCAGTGTGTGGTAGTGCTGTCACTGTCACACCCAACACTGGTCGTCAGTGTGTGGTAGTGCTGTCACTGTCACACCCAACACTGGTCGTCAGTGTGTGGTAGTGCTGTCACACCCAACACTGGTCGTCAGTGTGTGGTAGTGCTGTCACTGTCACACCCAACACTGGTCGTCAGTGTGTGGTAGTGCTGTCACACCCAACACTGGTCGTCAGTGTGTGGTAGTGCTGTCACACCCAACACTGGTCGTCAGTGTGTGGTAGTGCTGTCACTGTCACACCCAACACTGGTCGTCAGTGTGTGGTAGTGCTGTCACACCCAACACTGGTCGTCAGTGTGTGGTAGTGCTGTCACACCCAACACTGGTCGTCAGTGTGTGGTAGTGCTGTCACACCCAACACTGGTCGTCAGTGTGTGGTAGTGCTGTCACTGTCACACCCAACACTGGTCGTCAGTGTGTGGTAGTGCTGTCACTGTCACACCCACACTGGTCGTCAGTGTGTGGTAGTGCTGTCACTGTCACACCCAACACTGGTCGTCAGTGTGTGGTAGTGCTGTCACTGTCACACCCAACACTGGTCGTCAGTGTGTGGTAGTGCTGTCACTGTCACACCCAACACTGGTCGTCAGTGTGGTAGTGCTGTCACTGTCACACCCAACACTGGTCGTCAGTGTGTGGTAGTGCTGTCACTGTCACACCCAACACTGGTCGTCAGTGTGTGGTAGTGCTGTCACTGTCACACCCAACACTGGTCGTCAGTGTGTGGTAGTGCTGTCACTGTCACACCCAACACTGGTCGTCAGTGTGTGGTAGTGCTGTCACTGTCACACCCAACACTGGTCGTCAGTGTGTGGTAGTGCTGTCACACCCAACACTGGTCGTCAGTGTGTGGTAGTGCTGTCACTGTCACACCCAACACTGGTCGTCAGTGTGTGGTAGTGCTGTCACTGTCACACCCAACACTGGTCGTCAGTGTGTGGTAGTGCTGTCACTGTCACACCCAACACTGGTCGTCAGTGTGTGGTAGTGCTGTCACTGTCACACCCAACACTGGTCGTCAGTGTGTGGTAGTGCTGTCACTGTCACACCCAACACTGGTCGTCAGTGTGTGGTAGTGCTGTCACTGTCACACCCAACACTGGTCGTCAGTGTGTGGTAGTGCTGTCACACCCAACACTGGTCGTCAGTGTGTGGTAGTGCTGTCACACCCACACTGGTCGTCAGTGTGTGGTAGTGCTGTCACTGCCACACCCAACACTGGTCGTCAGTGTGTGGTAGTGCTGTCACTGCCACACCCAACACTGGTCGTCAGTGTGTGGTAGTGCTGTCACTGTCACACCCAACACTGGTCGTCAGTGTGTGGTAGTGCTGTCACTGTCACACCCAACACTGGTCGTCAGTGTGTGGTAGTGCTGTCACTGTCACACCCAACACTGGTCGTCAGTGTGTGGTAGTGCTGTCACACCCAACACTGGTCGTCAGTGTGTGGTAGTGCTGTCACTGCCACACCCAACACTGGTCGTCAGTGTGTGGTAGTGCTGTCACACCCAACACTGGTCGTCAGTGTGTGGTAGTGCTGTCACTGCCACACCCAACACTGTCGTCAGTGTGTGGTAGTGCTGTCACACCCAACACTGGTCGTCAGTGTGTGGTAGTGCTGTCACACCCAACACTGGTCGTCAGTGTGTGGTAGTGCTGTCACTGCCACACCCAACACTGGTCGTCAGTGTGTGGTAGTGCTGTCACTGCCACACCCAACACTGGTCGTCAGTGTGTGGTAGTGCTGTCACTGTCACACCCAACACTGGTCGTCAGTGTGTGGTAGTGCTGTCACTGTCACACCCAACACTGGTCGTCAGTGTGTGGTAGTGCTGTCACACCCAACACTGGTCGTCAGTGTGTGGTAGTGTTGTCACTGTCACACCCAACACTGGTCGTCAGTGTGTGGTAGTGCTGTCACACCCAACACTGGTCGTCAGTGTGTGGTAGTGCTGTCACTGTCACACCCAACACTGGTCGTCAGTGTGTGGTAGTGCTGTCACTGTCACACCCAACACTGGTCGTCAGTGTGTGGTAGTGCTGTTCTGTCACACCCAACACTGGTCGTCAGTGTGTGGTAGTGCTGTCTCTGTCACACCCAACACTGGTCGTCAGTGTGTGGTAGTGCTGTCACTGTCACACCCAACACTGGTCGTCAGTGTGTGGTAGTGCTGTCACTGTCACACCCAACACTGGTCGTCAGTGTGTGGTAGTGCTGTCACACCCAACACTGGTCGTCAGTGTGTGGTAGTGCTGTCACTGTCACACCCAACACTGGTCGTCAGTGTGTGGTAGTGCTGTCACACCCAACACTGGTCGTCAGTGTGTGGTAGTGCTGTCACTGTCACACCCAACACTGGTCGTCAGTGTGTGGTAGTGCTGTCACTGTCACACCCAACACTGGTCGTCAGTGTGTGGTAGTGCTGTCTGTCACACCCAACACTGGTCGTCAGTGTGTGGTAGTGCTGTCACTGTCACACCAACACTGGTCGTCAGTGTGTGGTAGTGCTGTCACTGTCACACCCAACACTGGTCGTCAGTGTGTGGTAGTGCTGTCACTGTCACACCCAACACTGGTCGTCAGTGTGTGGTAGTGTTGTCACTGCCACACCCAACACTGGTCGTCAGTGTGTGGTAGTGTTGTCACTGCTACACTCAACACTGGTCGTCAGTGTGTTGTAGTGATGTCACTGTCCACACCAACACTGGTCGTCAGTGTGTGGTAGTGCTGTCACACCCAACACTGGTCGTCAGTGTGTGGTAGTGCTGTCACACCCAACACTGGTCGTCAGTGTGTGTAGTGTGTCACTGCCACACCCAACACTGGTCGTCAGTGTGTGGTAGTGCTGTCACACCCAACACTGGTCGTCAGTGTGTGGTAGTGTTGTCACTGTCACACCCAACACTGGTCGTCAGTGTGTGGTAGTGCTGTCACTGTCACACCCAACACTGGTCGTCAGTGTGTGGTAGTGCTGTCACTGTCACACCCAACACTGGTCGTCAGTGTGTGGTAGTGCTGTCACTGTCACACCCAACACTGGTCGTCAGTGTGTGGTAGTGCTGTCACTGTCACACCCAACACTGGTCGTCAGTGTGTGGTAGTGCTGTCACTGTCACACCCAACACTGGTCGTCAGTGTGTGGTAGTGCTGTCTCTGTCACACCCAACACTGGTCGTCAGTGTGTGGTAGTGATGTCACTGTCACACCCAACACTGGTCGTCAGAGTGTGGTAGTGCTGTCACACCCAACACTGGTCGTCAGTGTGTGGTAGTGCTGTCACACCCAACACTGGTCGTCAGTGTGTGGTAGTGCTGTCACTTCCACCCAACACTGGTCGTCAGTGTGTGGTAGTGCTGTCACACCCAACACTGGTCGTCAGTGTGTGGTAGTGCTGTCACTGTCACACCCAACACTGGTCGTCAGTGTGTGGTAGTGCTGTCTCTGTCACCCCCAACACTGGTCGTCAGTGTATGGTAGTTTTGTCACTGTCACACCCAACACTGGTCGTCAGTGTGTGGTAGTGCTGTCACTGTCACACCCAACACAGGTCGTCAGTGTGTGGTAGTGTTGTCACACCCAACACTGGTCGTCAGTGTGCGGTAGTGCTGTCACTGCAACACCCAACACTGGTCGTCAGTGTGTGGTAGTGCTGTCACTGTCACACCCAACACTGGTCGTCAGTGTGTGGTAGTGCTGTCACACCCAACACTGGTCGTCAGTGTGTGGTAGTGCTGTCACTGCACACCCAACACTGGTCGTCAGTGTGTGGTAGTGCTGTCACTGCCACACCCAACACTGGTCGTCAGTGTGTGGTAGTGTTGTCACTGCCACCCCAACACTGGTCGTCAGTGTGTTGTAGTGATGTCACTTCCACACCCACACTGGTCGTCAGTGTGTGGTAGTGCTGTCACACCCAACACTGGTCGTCAGTGTGTGGTAGTGCTGTCACTGTCACACCCAACACTGGTCGTCAGTGTGTGGTAGCGCAGTCACTGTCACACCCAACACTGGTCGTCAGTGTGTGGTAGTGCTGTTACACCCAACACTGGTCGTCAGTGTGTGGTAGTGCTGTCACACCCAACACTGGTCGTCAGTGTGTGGTAGTGTTGTCACACCCAACACTGGTCGTCAGTGTGTGGTAGTGCTGTCACTGTCCACCCAACACTGGTCGTCAGTGTGTGGTAGTGCTGTCACTGTCACACCCAACACTGGTCGTCAGTGTGTGGTAGTGTTGTCACTGTCACACCCAACACTGGTCGTCAGTGTGTGGTAGTGCTGTCACACCCAACACTGGTCGTCAGTGTGTGGTAGTGCTGTCACTGTCACACCCAACACTGGTCGTCAGTGTGTGGTAGTGCTGTCACTGTCACACCCAACACTGGTCGTCAGTGTGTGGTAGTGCTGTCACACCCAACACTGGTCGTCAGTGTGTGGTAGTGCTGTCACTGCACACCCAACACTGGTCGTCAGTGTGTGGTAGTGCTGTCACTGCACACCCAACACTGGTCGTCAGTGTGTGGTAGTGCTGTCACTGTCACACCCAACACTGGTCGTCAGTGTGTGGTAGTGCTGTCACTGTCACACCCAACACTGGTCGTCAGTGTGTGGTAGTGCTGTCACTGTCACACCCAACAGGTCGTCAGTGTGTGGTAGTGCTGTCACTGTCACACCCAACACTGGTCGTCAGTGTGTGGTAGTGCTGTCACTGTCACACCCAACACTGGTCGTCAGTGTGTGGTAGTGCTGTCACTGTCACACCCAACACTGGTCGTCAGTGTGTGGTAGTGCTGTCACACCCAACACTGGTCGTCAGTGTGTGGTAGTGCTGTCACTGTCACACCCAACACTGGTCGTCAGTGTGTGGTAGTGCTGTCACACCCAACACTGGTCGTCAGTGTGTGGTAGTGCTGTCACTGTCACACCCAACACTGGTCGTCAGTGTGTGGTAGTGCTGTCACTGTCACACCCAACACTGGTCGTCAGTGTGTGGTAGTGCTGTCACTGTCACACCCACACTCGTCAGTGTGTGGTAGTGCTGTCACTGTCACACCCAACACTGGTCGTCAGTGTGTGGTAGTGCTGTCACTGTCACACCCAACACTGGTCGTCAGTGTGTGGTAGTGCTGTCACTGTCACACCCAACACTGGTCGTCAGTGTGTGGTAGTGCTGTCACACCCAACACTGGTCGTCAGTGTGTGGTAGTGCTGTCACTGTCACACCCAACACTGGTCGTCAGTGTGTGGTAGTGCTGTCACTGTCACACCCAACACTGGTCGTCAGTGTGTGGTAGTGCTGTCACTGTCACACCCAACACTGGTCGTCAGTGTGTGGTAGTGCTGTCACTGTCACACCCAACACTGGTCGTCAGTGTGTGGTAGTGCTGTCACTGTCACACCCAACACTGGTCGTCAGTGTGTGGTAGTGCTGTCACTGTCACACCCAACACTGGTCGTCAGTGTGTGGTAGTGCTGTCACTGTCACACCCAACACTGGTCGTCAGTGTGTGGTAGTGCTGTCACTGTCACACCCAACACTGGTCGTCAGTGTGTGGTAGTGCTGTCACACCCAACACTGGTCGTCAGTGTGTGGTAGTGCTGTCACACCCAACACTGGTCGTCAGTGTGTGGTAGTGCTGTCACACCCAACACTGGTCGTCAGTGTGTGGTAGTGCTGTCACTGTCACACCCAACACTGGTCGTCAGTGTGTGGTAGTGCTGTCACTGTCACACCCAACACTGGTCGTCAGTGTGTGGTAGTGCTGTCACTGTCACACCCAACACTGGTCGTCAGTGTGTGGTAGTGCTGTCACACCCAACACTGGTCGTCAGTGTGTGGTAGTGCTGTCACTGTCACACCCAACACTGGTCGTCAGTGTGTGGTAGTGCTGTCACACCCAACACTGGTCGTCAGTGTGTGGTAGTGCTGTCACTGTCACACCCAACACTGGTCGTCAGTGTGTGGTAGTGCTGTCACTGTCACACCCAACACTGGTCGTCAGTGTGTGGTAGTGCTGTCACTGTCACACCCAACACTGGTCGTCAGTGTGTGGTAGTGCTGTCACTGTCACACCCAACACTGGTCGTCAGTGTGTGGTAGTGCTGTCACACCCAACACTGGTCGTCAGTGTGTGGTAGTGCTGTCACTGTCACACCCAACACTGGTCGTCAGTGTGTGGTAGTGCTGTCACTGTCACACCCAACACTGGTCGTCAGTGTGTGGTAGTGCTGTCACTGTCACACCCAACACTGGTCGTCAGTGTGTGGTAGTGCTGTCACACCCAACACTGGTCGTCAGTGTGTGGTAGTGCTGTCACTGTCACACCCAACACTGGTCGTCAGTGTGTGGTAGTGCTGTCACACCCAACACTGGTCGTCAGTGTGTGGTAGTGCTGTCACTGTCACACCCAACACTGGTCGTCAGTGTGTGGTAGTGCTGTCACTGTCACACCCAACACTGGTCGTCAGTGTGTGGTAGTGCTGTCACACCCAACACTGGTCGTCAGTGTGTGGTAGTGCTGTCACACCCAACACTGGTCGTCAGTGTGTGGTAGTGCTGTCACTGTCACACCCAACACTGGTCGTCAGTGTGTGGTAGTGCTGTCACTGTCACACCCAACACTGGTCGTCAGTGTGTGGTAGTGCTGTCACTGTCACACCCAACACTGGTCGTCAGTGTGTGGTAGTGCTGTCACTGTCACACCCAACACTGGTCGTCAGTGTGTGGTAGTGCTGTCACTGTCACACCCAACACTGGTCGTCAGTGTGTGGTAGTGCTGTCACTGTCACACCCAACACTGGTCGTCAGTGTGTGGTAGTGCTGTCACTGTCACACCCAACACTGGTCGTCAGTGTGTGGTAGTGCTGTCACTGTCACACCCAACACTGGTCGTCAGTGTGTGGTAGTGCTGTCACTGTCACACCCAACACTGGTCGTCAGTGTGTGGTAGTGCTGTCACTGTCACACCCAACACTGGTCGTCAGTGTGTGGTAGTGCTGTCACACCCAACACTGGTCGTCAGTGTGTGGTAGTGCTGTCACACCCAACACTGGTCGTCAGTGTGTGGTAGTGCTGTCACTGTCACACCCAACACTGGTCGTCAGTGTGTGGTAGTGCTGTCACACCCAACACTGGTCGTCAGTGTGTGGTAGTGCTGTCACTGTCACACCCAACACTGGTCGTCAGTGTGTGGTAGTGCTGTCACTGTCACACCCAACACTGGTCGTCAGTGTGTGGTAGTGCTGTCACTGTCACACCCAACACTGGTCGTCAGTGTGTGGTAGTGCTGTCACACCCAACACTGGTCGTCAGTGTGTGGTAGTGCTGTCACACCCAACACTGGTCGTCAGTGTGTGGTAGTGCTGTCACTGCCACACCCAACACTGGTCGTCAGTGTGTGGTAGTGCTGTCACTGTCACACCCAACACTGGTCGTCAGTGTGTGGTAGTGCTGTCACTGTCACACCCAACACTGGTCGTCAGTGTGTGGTAGTGCTGTCACTGTCACACCCAACACTGGTCGTCAGTGTGTGGTAGTGCTGTCACTGTCACACCCAACACTGGTCGTCAGTGTGTGGTAGTGCTGTCACACCCAACACTGGTCGTCAGTGTGTGGTAGTGCTGTCACTGCCACACCCAACACTGGTCGTCAGTGTGTGGTAGTGCTGTCACACCCAACACTGGTCGTCAGTGTGTGGTAGTGCTGTCACTGTCACACCCAACACTGGTCGTCAGTGTGTGGTAGTGCTGTCACACCCAACACTGGTCGTCAGTGTGTGGTAGTGCTGTCACTGCCACACCCAACACTGGTCGTCAGTGTGTGGTAGTGCTGTCACTGTCACACCCAACACTGGTCGTCAGTGTGTGGTAGTGCTGTCACTGTCACACCCAACACTGGTCGTCAGTGTGTGGTAGTGCTGTCACTGTCACACCCAACACTGGTCGTCAGTGTGTGGTAGTGCTGTCACACCCAACACTGGTCGTCAGTGTGTGGTAGTGTTGTCACTGTCACACCCAACACTGGTCGTCAGTGTGTGGTAGTGCTGTCACACCCAACACTGGTCGTCAGTGTGTGGTAGTGCTGTCACTGTCACACCCAACACTGGTCGTCAGTGTGTGGTAGTGCTGTCACTGTCACACCCAACACTGGTCGTCAGTGTGTGGTAGTGCTGTTCTGTCACACCCAACACTGGTCGTCAGTGTGTGGTAGTGCTGTCACTGTCACACCCAACACTGGTCGTCAGTGTGTGGTAGTGCTGTCACTGTCACACCCAACACTGGTCGTCAGTGTGTGGTAGTGCTGTCACTGTCACACCCAACACTGGTCGTCAGTGTGTGGTAGTGCTGTCACACCCAACACTGGTCGTCAGTGTGTGGTAGTGTTGTCACTGTCACACCCAACACTGGTCGTCAGTGTGTGGTAGTGCTGTCACACCCAACACTGGTCGTCAGTGTGTGGTAGTGCTGTCACTGTCACACCCAACACTGGTCGTCAGTGTGTGGTAGTGCTGTCACTGTCACACCCAACACTGGTCGTCAGTGTGTGGTAGTGCTGTCTGTCACACCCAACACTGGTCGTCAGTGTGTGGTAGTGCTGTCACTGTCACACCCAACACTGGTCGTCAGTGTGTGGTAGTGCTGTCACTGTCACACCCAACACTGGTCGTCAGTGTGTGGTAGTGCTGTCACTGTCACACCCAACACTGGTCGTCAGTGTGTGGTAGTGCTGTCACTGTCACACCCAACACTGGTCGTCAGTGTGTGGTAGTGTTGTCACTGTCACACCCAACACTGGTCGTCAGTGTGTGGTAGTGCTGTCAGTCACACCAACACTGGTCGTCAGTGTGTGGTAGTGCTGTCACACCCAACACTGGTCGTCAGTGTGTGGTAGTGCTGTCACACCCAACACTGGTCGTCAGTGTGTGGTAGTGTTGTCACTGTCACACCCAACACTGGTCGTCAGTGTGTGGTAGTGCTGTCACACCCAACACTGGTCGTCAGTGTGTGGTAGTGTTGTCACTGTCACACCCAACACTGGTCGTCAGTGTGTGGTAGTGCTGTCACTGTCACACCCAACACTGGTCGTCAGTGTGTGGTAGTGCTGTCACTGTCACACCCAACACTGGTCGTCAGTGTGTGGTAGTGCTGTCACTGTCACACCCAACACTGGTCGTCAGTGTGTGGTAGTGCTGTCACTGTCACACCCAACACTGGTCGTCAGTGTGTGGTAGTGCTGTCACTGTCACACCCAACACTGGTCGTCAGTGTGTGGTAGTGCTGTCACTGTCACACCCAACACTGGTCGTCAGTGTGTGGTAGTGCTGTCACTGTCACACCCAACACTGGTCGTCAGTGTGTGGTAGTGCTGTCACACCCAACACTGGTCGTCAGTGTGTGGTAGTGCTGTCACACCCAACACTGGTCGTCAGTGTGTGGTAGTGTGTCACTTCACACCCAACACTGGTCGTCAGTGTGTGGTAGTGCTGTCACACCCAACACTGGTCGTCAGTGTGTGGTAGTGCTGTCACTGTCACACCCAACACTGGTCGTCAGTGTGTGGTAGTGCTGTCACTGTCACACCCAACACTGGTCGTCAGTGTGTGGTAGTTTTGTCACTGTCACACCCAACACTGGTCGTCAGTGTGTGGTAGTGCTGTCACTGTCACACCCAACACTGGTCGTCAGTGTGTGGTAGTGTTGTCACACCCAACACTGGTCGTCAGTGTGTGGTAGTGCTGTCACTGTCACACCCAACACTGGTCGTCAGTGTGTGGTAGTGCTGTCACTGTCACACCCAACACTGGTCGTCAGTGTGTGGTAGTGCTGTCACACCCAACACTGGTCGTCAGTGTGTGGTAGTGCTGTCACTGTCACACCCACACTGGTCGTCAGTGTGTGGTAGTGCTGTCACTGTCACACCCAACACTGGTCGTCAGTGTGTGGTAGTGCTGTCACTGTCACACCCAACACTGGTCGTCAGTGTGTGGTAGTGCTGTCACTGTCACACCCAACACTGGTCGTCAGTGTGTGGTAGTGTTGTCACACCCAACACTGGTCGTCAGTGTGTGGTAGTGCTGTCACTGCACACCCAACACTGGTCGTCAGTGTGTGGTAGTGCTGTCACTGTCACACCCAACACTGGTCGTCAGTGTGTGGTAGTGCTGTCACACCCAACACTGGTCGTCAGTGTGTGGTAGTGCTGTCACTGTCACACCCAACACTGGTCGTCAGTGTGTGGTAGTGCTGTCACTGTCACACCCAACACTGGTCGTCAGTGTGTGGTAGTGCTGTCACTGTCACACCCAACACTGGTCGTCAGTGTGTGGTAGTGCTGTCACTGTCACACCCAACACTGGTCGTCAGTGTGTGGTAGTGCTGTCACACCCAACACTGGTCGTCAGTGTGTGGTAGTGCTGTCACTGTCACACCCAACACTGGTCGTCAGTGTGTGGTAGTGCTGTCACTGTCACACCCAACACTGGTCGTCAGTGTGTGGTAGTGCTGTCACACCCAACACTGGTCGTCAGTGTGTGGTAGTGCTGTCACTGTCACACCCAACACTGGTCGTCAGTGTGTGGTAGTGCTGTCACTGTCACACCCAACACTGGTCGTCAGTGTGTGGTAGTGCTGTCACTGTCACACCCAACACTGGTCGTCAGTGTGTGGTAGTGCTGTCACTGTCACACCCAACACTGGTCGTCAGTGTGTGGTAGTGCTGTCACTGTCACACCCAACACTGGTCGTCAGTGTGTGGTAGTGCTGTCACTGTCACACCCAACACTGGTCGTCAGTGTGTGGTAGTGCTGTCACTGTCACACCCAACACTGGTCGTCAGTGTGTGGTAGTGCTGTCACTGTCACACCCAACACTGGTCGTCAGTGTGTGGTAGTGCTGTCACACCCAACACTGGTCGTCAGTGTGTGGTAGTGCTGTCACACCCAACACTGGTCGTCAGTGTGTGGTAGTGTTGTCACTTCACACCCAACACTGGTCGTCAGTGTGTGGTAGTGCTGTCACACCCAACACTGGTCGTCAGTGTGTGGTAGTGCTGTCACTGTCACACCCAACACTGGTCGTCAGTGTGTGGTAGTGCTGTCACTGTCACACCCAACACTGGTCGTCAGTGTGTGGTAGTGCTGTCACACCCAACACTGGTCGTCAGTGTGTGGTAGTGTGTCACTGTCACACCCAACACTGGTCGTCAGTGTGTGGTAGTGCTGTCACTGTCACACCCAACACTGGTCGTCAGTGTGTGGTAGTGCTGTCACACCCAACACTGGTCGTCAGTGTGTGGTAGTGCTGTCACTGTCACACACCCAACACTGGTCGTCAGTGTGTGGTAGTGCTGTCACTGTCACACCCAACACTGGTCGTCAGTGTGTGGTATGCTGTCACTGTCACACCCAACACTGGTCGTCAGTGTGTGGTAGTGCTGTCACACCCAACACTGGTCGTCAGTGTGTGGTAGTGCTGTCCTGCCACCCAACACTGGTCGTCAGTGTGTGGTAGTGCTGTCACTGCCACCCAACACTGGTCGTCAGTGTGTGGTAGTGCTGTCACTGTCACACCCACACTGGTCGTCAGTGTGTGGTAGTGCTGTCACACCCAACACTGGTCGTCAGTGTGTGGTAGTGCTGTCACTGTCACACCCAACACTGGTCGTCAGTGTGTGGTAGTGCTGTCACACCCAACACTGGTCGTCAGTGTGTGGTAGTGCTGTCACTTCACACCCAACACTGGTCGTCAGTGTGTGGTAGTGCTGTCACTGTCACACCCAACACTGGTCGTCAGTGTGTGGTAGTGCTGTCACACCCAACACTGGTCGTCAGTGTGTGGTAGTGCTGTCACACCCAACACTGGTCGTCAGTGTGTGGTAGTCTTGTCACACCCAACTGGTCGTCAGTGTGTGGTAGTGCTGTCACTGCCACACCCAACACTGGTCGTCAGTGTGTGGTAGTGCTGTCACACACCCAACACTGGTCGTCAGTGTGTGGTAGTGCTGTCACTGTCACACCCAACACTGGTCGTCAGTGTGTGGTAGTGCTGTCACTGTCACACCCAACACTGGTCGTCAGTGTGTGGTAGTGTCATGTCACACCCAACACTGGTCGTCAGTGTGTGGTAGTGCTGTCACTGTCCACACCAACACTGGTCGTCAGTGTGTGTAGTGCTGTCACTGTCACACCCAACACTGGTCGTCAGTGTGTGGTAGTGCTGTCACTGTCACACCCAACACTGGTCGTCATGTGTGGTATGCTGTCACTGTCACCCCAACACTGGTCGTCAGTGTGTGGTAGTGCTGTCACTGTCACACCCAACACTGGTCGTCAGTGTGTGGTAGTGCTGTCACTGTCACACCCAACACTGGTCGTCAGTGTGTGGTAGTGCTGTCACACCCAACACTGGTCGTCAGTGTGTGGTGGTGCTGTCACTGTCACACCCAACACTGGTCGTCAGTGTGTGGTA
>WNGS01169146.1:29127-57312 GCA_020271785.1 Procambarus virginalis
CAACACTGGTCGTCAGTGTGTGTGTGCTTGTCACTGTCACACCCAACACTGGTCGTCAGTGTGTGGTAGTGTTGTCACACCCAACACTGGTCGTCAGTGTGTGGTGTGCTGTCACACCAACACTGGTCGTCAGTGTGTGGTGTTGCTGTCACACCCAACACTGGTCGTCAGTGTGTGGTAGTGCTGTCACTGTCACACCCAACACTGGTCGTCAGTGTGTGGTGGTGCTGTCACTGTCACACCAACACTGGTCGTCAGTGTGTGGTGGTGCTGTCACTGTCACACCCACACACTGGTCGTCAGTGTGTGGTAGTGTTGTCACTGTCACACCCAACACTGGTCGTCAGTGTGTGGTGTGCTGTCACTGTCACACCCAACACTGGTCGTCAGTGTGTGGTATGCTGTCACTGTCCACCCAACACTGGTCGTCAGTGTGTGGTAGTGTGTCACTGTCACACCCAACACTGGTCGTCAGTGTGTGGTGGTGCTGTCACTGTCACACCCAACACTGGTCGTCAGTGTGTGGTGGTGCTGTCACTGTCACACCCAACACTGGTCGTCAGTGTGTGGTATGCTGTCACTGTCACACCCAACACTGGTCGTCAGTGTGTGGTAGTGTTGTCACTGTCACACCCAACACTGGTCGTCAGTGTGTGGTAGTGTTGTCACTGTCACACCCAACACTGGTCGTCAGTGTGTGGTGCTGTGCTTGTCACACCCAACCAACACTGGTCGTCAGTGTGTGGTAGTGCTGTCACTGTCACACCCAACACTGGTCGTCAGTGTGTGGTAGTGTTGTCACTGTCACACCCAACACTGGTCGTCAGTGTGTGGTAGTGCTGTCACACCAACACTGGTCGTCAGTGTGTGGTAGTGCTGTCACACCCAACACTGGTCGTCAGTGTGTGGTAGTGCTGTCACTGTCACACCCCAACACTGGTCGTCAGTGTGTGGTAGTGTTGTCACTGTCACACCCAACACTGGTCGTCAGTGTGTGGTAGTGTTGTCACACCCAACACTGGTCGTCATGTGTGTGGTAGTGCTGTCACACCCAACACTGGTCGTCAGTGTGTGGTGGTGCTGTCACTGTCACACCCAACACTGGTCGTCAGTGTGTGGTGTGCTGTCACTGTCACACCCAACACTGGTCGTCAGTGTGTGGTAGTGTTGTCACTGTCACACCCAACACTGGTCGTCAGTGTGTGGTAGTGTTGTCACACACCAACACTGGTCGTCAGTGTGTGGTAGTGCTGTCACACCCAACACTGGTCGTCAGTGTGTGGTGGTGCTGTCACTGTCACACCCAACACTGGTCGTCAGTGTGTGGTAGTGCTGTCACTGTCACACCCAACACTGGTCGTCAGTGTGTGGTAGTGTTGTCACACCACACCCAACCTGGTCGTCAGTGTGGGTAGTGTGTCACACCCCCACACTGGTCGTCAGTGTGTGGTAGTGCTGTCACACACAACACTGGTCGTCAGTGTGTGGTGGTGCTGTCACTGTCACACCCAACACTGGTCGTCAGTGTGTGGTGGTGCTGTCACTGTCACACCCAACACTGGTCGTCAGTGTGTGGTAGTGCTGTCACACCCAACACTGGTCGTCAGTGTGTGGTAGTGCTGTCACACCCAACACTGGTCGTCAGTGTGTGGTAGTGTTGTCACTGTCACACCCAACACTGGTCGTCAGTGTGTGGTGGTGCTGTCACTGTCACACCCAACACTGGTCGTCAGTGTGTTGTGGTGCTGTCACTGTCACACCCAACACTGGTCGTCAGTGTGTGGTAGTGCTGTCACTGTCACACCCAACACTGGTCGTCAGTGTGTGGTGGTGCTGTCACTGTCACACCCAACACTGGTCGTCAGTGTGTGGTATGCTGTCACTGTCACACCCAACACTGGTCGTCAGTGTGTGGTAGTGTTGTCACTGTCACACCCAACACTGGTCGTCAGTGTGTGGTGGTGCTGTCACTGTCACACCCAACACTGGTCGTCAGTGTGTGGTGGTGCTGTCACTGTCACACCCAACACTGGTCGTCAGTGTGTGGTAGTGTTGTCACTGTCACACCCAACACTGGTCGTCAGTGTGTGGTGGTGCTGTCACTGTCACACCCAACACTGGTCGTCAGTGTGTGGTGGTGCTGTCACACCCAACACTGGTCGTCAGTGTGTGGTGGTGCTGTCACACCCAACACTGGTCGTCAGTGTGTGGTGGTGCTGTCACACCCAACACTGGTCGTCAGTGTGTGGTAGTGCTGTCACACCCAACACTGGTCGTCAGTGTGTGGTAGTGCTGTCACACCCAACACTGGTCGTCAGTGTGTGGTAGTGCTGTCACACCCAACACTGGTCGTCAGTGTGTGGTAGTGTTGTCACACCCAACACTGGTCGTCAGTGTGTGGTAGTGCTGTCACACCCAACACTGGTCGTCAGTGTGTGGTAGTGCTGTCACTGTCACACCCAACACTGGTCGTCAGTGTGTGGTAGTGTTGTCACACCCAACACTGGTCGTCAGTGTGTGGTGGTGTTGTCACACCCAACACTGGTCGTCAGTGTGTGGTGGTGCTGTGCTGTCACACCCAACACTGGTCGTCAGTGTGTGGTGGTGCTGTCACACCCAACACTGGTCGTCAGTGTGTGGTGGTGCTGTCACACCCAACACTGGTCGTCAGTGTGTGGTAGTGCTGTCACACCCAACACTGGTCGTCAGTGTGTGGTAGTGCTGTCACACCCAACACTGGTCGTCAGTGTGTGGTAGTGCTGTCACACCCAACACTGGTCGTCAGTGTGTGGTAGTGCTGTCACACCCAACACTGGTCGTCAGTGTGTGGTAGTGTTGTCACACCCAACACTGGTCGTCAGTGTGTGGTAGTGCTGTCACACCCAACACTGGTCGTCAGTGTGTGGTAGTGCTGTCACTGTCACACCCAACACTGGTCGTCAGTGTGTGGTAGTGCTGTCACACCCAACACTGGTCGTCAGTGTGTGGTAGTGCTGTCACACCCAACACTGGTCGTCAGTGTGTGGTAGTGTTGTCACTGTCACACCCAACACTGGTCGTCAGTGTGTGGTAGTGCTGTCACACCCAACACTGGTCGTCAGTGTGTGGTAGTGTTGTCACACCCAACACTGGTCGTCAGTGTGTGGTAGTGCTGTCACTGTCACACCCAACACTGGTCGTCAGTGTGTGGTAGTGTTGTCACACCCAACACTGGTCGTCAGTGTGTGGTAGTGTTGTCACACCCAACACTGGTCGTCAGTGTGTGGTAGTGTTGTCACACCCAACACTGGTCGTCAGTGTGTGGTAGTGTTGTCACACCCAACACTGGTCGTCAGTGTGTGGTAGTGCTGTCACTGTCACACCCAACACTGGTCGTCAGTGTGTGGTAGTGTTGTCACACCCAACACTGGTCGTCAGTGTGTGGTAGTGCTGTCACACCCAACACTGGTCGTCAGTGTGTGGTAGTGCTGTCACTGCCACACCCAACACTGGTCGTCAGTGTGTGGTAGTGCTGTCACTGTCACACCCAACACTGGTCGTCAGTGTGTGGTAGTGCTGTCACACCCAACACTGGTCGTCAGTGTGTGGTAGTGCTGTCACTGCCACACCCAACACTGGTCGTCAGTGTGTGGTAGTGCTGTCACTGCACACCCAACACTGGTCGTCAGTGTGTGGTAGTGCTGTCACTGTCACACCCAACACTGGTCGTCAGTGTGTGGTAGTGCTGTCACTGTCACACCAACACTGGTCGTCAGTGTGTGGTAGTGCTGTCACTGTCACACCCAACACTGGTCGTCAGTGTGTGGTAGTGCTGTCACTGTCACACCCAACACTGGTCGTCAGTGTGTGGTAGTGCTGTCACTGTCACACCCAACACTGGTCGTCAGTGTGTGGTAGTGCTGTCACTGTCACACCCAACACTGGTCGTCAGTGTGTGGTAGTGCTGTCACTGCCACACCCAACACTGGTCGTCAGTGTGTGGTAGTGCTGTCACTGTCACACCCAACACTGGTCGTCAGTGTGTGGTAGTGTTGTCACACCCAACACTGGTCGTCAGTGTGTGGTAGTGCTGTCACTGTCACACCCAACACTGGTCGTCAGTGTGTGGTAGTGCTGTCACTGTCACACCCAACACTGGTCGTCAGTGTGTGGTAGTGCTGTCACTGTCACACCCAACACTGGTCGTCAGTGTGTGGTAGTGCTGTCACACCCAACACTGGTCGTCAGTGTGTGGTGGTGCTGTCACACCCAACACTGGTCGTCAGTGTGTGGTGGTGCTGTCACACCCAACACTGGTCGTCAGTGTGTGGTGGTGCTGTCACACCCAACACTGGTCGTCAGTGTGTGGTAGTGCTGTCACACCCAACACTGGTCGTCAGTGTGTGGTAGTGCTGTCACACCCAACACTGGTCGTCAGTGTGTGGTAGTGCTGTCACACCCAACACTGGTCGTCAGTGTGTGGTAGTGTTGTCACACCCAACACTGGTCGTCAGTGTGTGGTAGTGCTGTCACACCCAACACTGGTCGTCAGTGTGTGGTAGTGCTGTCACTGTCACACCCAACACTGGTCGTCAGTGTGTGGTAGTGTTGTCACACCCAACACTGGTCGTCAGTGTGTGGTAGTGTTGTCACACCCAACACTGGTCGTCAGTGTGTGGTAGTGTTGTCACTGTCACACCCAACACTGGTCGTCAGTGTGTGGTAGTGTTGTCACTGTCACACCCAACACTGGTCGTCAGTGTGTGGTAGTGCTGTCACACCCAACACTGGTCGTCAGTGTGTGGTAGTGTTGTCACACCCAACACTGGTCGTCAGTGTGTGGTAGTGCTGTCACACCCAACACTGGTCGTCAGTGTGTGGTAGTGTTGTCACTGTCACACCCAACACTGGTCGTCAGTGTGTGGTAGTGCTGTCACACCCAACACTGGTCGTCAGTGTGTGGTAGTGTTGTCACACCCAACACTGGTCGTCAGTGTGTGGTAGTGCTGTCACTGTCACACCCAACACTGGTCGTCAGTGTGTGGTAGTGCTGTCACTGTCACACCCAACACTGGTCGTCAGTGTGTGGTAGTGCTGTCACTGTCACACCCAACACTGGTCGTCAGTGTGTGGTAGTGTGTCCACACCCAACACTGGTCGTCAGTGTGTGGTAGTGTTGTCACACCCAACACTGGTCGTCAGTGTGTGGTAGTGTTGTCACACCCAACACTGGTCGTCAGTGTGTGGTAGTGTTGTCACACCCAACACTGGTCGTCAGTGTGTGGTAGTGCTGTCACTGCCACACCCAACACTGGTCGTCAGTGTGTGGTAGTGTTGTCACACCCAACACTGGTCGTCAGTGTGTGGTAGTGCTGTCACACCCAACACTGGTCGTCAGTGTGTGGTAGTGCTGTCACTGCCACACCCAACACTGGTCGTCAGTGTGTGGTAGTGCTGTCACTGCCACACCCAACACTGGTCGTCAGTGTGTGGTAGTGCTGTCACTGTCACACCCAACACTGGTCGTCAGTGTGTGGTGGTGCTGTCACTGTCACACCCAACACTGGTCGTCAGTGTGTGGTAGTGCTGTCACTGTCACACCCAACACTGGTCGTCAGTGTGTGGTGGTGCTGTCACTGTCACACCCAACACTGGTCGTCAGTGTGTGGTAGTGCTGTCACTGTCACACCAACACTGGTCGTCAGTGTGTGGTAGTGCTGTCACTGTCACACCCAACACTGGTCGTCAGTGTGTGGTAGTGCTGTGTCACTGCCACACCCAACACTGGTCGTCAGTGTGTGGTAGTGCTGTCACTGTCACACCCAACACTGGTCGTCAGTGTGTGGTAGTGTTGTCACACCCAACACTGGTCGTCAGTGTGTGGTAGTGCTGTCACTGTCACACCCAACACTGGTCGTCAGTGTGTGGTAGTGCTGTCACTGTCACACCCAACACTGGTCGTCAGTGTGTGGTAGTGCTGTCACTGTCACACCCAACACTGGTCGTCAGTGTGTGGTAGTGCTGTCACACCCAACACTGGTCGTCAGTGTGTGGTAGTGCTGTCACACCCAACACTGGTCGTCAGTGTGTGGTAGTGCTGTCACTGTCACACCCAACACTGGTCGTCAGTGTGTGGTAGTGCTGTCACAACCAACACTGGTCGTCAGTGTGTGGTAGTGCTGTCACTGTCACACCCAACACTGGTCGTCAGTGTGTGGTAGTGCTGTCACTGTCACACCCAACACTGGTCGTCAGTGTGTGGTAGTGCTGTCACACCCAACACTGGTCGTCAGTGTGTGGTAGTGCTGTCACAACCAACACTGGTCGTCAGTGTGTGGTAGTACTGTCACAACCAACACTGGTCGTCAGTGTGTGGTAGTGCTGTCACACCCAACACTGGTCGTCAGTGTGTGGTAGTGCTGTCACACCCAACACTGGTCGTCAGTGTGTGGTAGTGCTGTCACTGCCAGACCAAATAGGCGTTCTGCAGTTTCCTTAATTCCTACGTCTTTATGTTATTGTGAACATTGTTCTTCTATTGTGAACATTGCTCTTCTATTGTGAACATTGCTCTTCTATTGTGAACATTACTCTTCTATTGGGAACATTGCTCTTCTATTGTGAACATTGCTCTTCTATTGTGAACATTTCTCTTCTATTGTGAACATTGCTCTTCTATTGTGAACATTGCTCTTCTATTGTGAACATTGCTCTTCTATTGTGAACATTGTTCCTCTATTGTGAACATTGCTCTTCTATTGTGAACATTGTTCCTCTATTGTGAACATTTCTCTTCTATTGTGAACATTGCTCTTCTATTGTGAACATTGCTCTTCTATTGTGAACATTACTCTTCTATTGGGAACATTGCTCTTCTATTGTGAACATTGCTCTTCTATTGTGAACATTGCTCTTCTATTGTGAACATTGCTCTTCTATTGTGAACATTGCTCTTCTATTGTGAACATTGCTCTTCTATTGTGAACATTGCTCTTCTATTGTGAACATTGCTCTTCTATTCACGTTGTCAAATTTTTTAGATTCCTGAACGTTATCGTATCTTGTATATTTCTTTTTTCATTCAGTGAAGTGGTGGCTCGGTCTCTATTCACTGCTCAGTCTTTCTTCATTATTCAGTCTTTCTTCACTGCTCAGTCCCCTCTGCTCTGTGAAGAGGCATTTTTGCAACTCTTTGAACCCTTGCAAGTTATTCGTGTTTCGTTTGATCGAAGTTCCAGACCGGACGGGGCAGCTTAATGAGCAGACGGAAATGTTCACAAAATTCACTTTCTTTACAAATATTTATACTAACTAATCATTTTCAAACTTTAAATTAATTTGAGAAACTATCACTAACTAACTTTTTTAATGCGAACTTCCCCAGTCAATGGAACCTGGTCTTCCATTTCCAATCGAGAGCCACAATGCATATCACTCACGCCACGATAAAACCCGCCGTGGGTAACTTTCCCGGCTGTCCTGATTGAGAATCCAATCTTGGAGGCATAACCACCACCTCAGAGGCATAACCAGCCACGCAGAAGCCCTGCCCCGGGCTCCACCACAGCCCTGCCCTGGGCTCCACCACAGCCCTGCCCCGGGCTCCATCACAGCTCTGCCCCGGGCTCCACCACAGCCCTGCCCCGGGCTCCACCACAGCCCTGCCCCGGGCTCCACCACAGCCCTGCCCCGGGCTCTACCACAGCCCTGCCCCGGGCTCCACCACAGCCCTGCCCCAGGCTCCATCACAGCTCTGCCCCGGGCTCCACCACATCTCTGCCCCGTGCTCCACCAAAGCCCTGCCCCGGGCTCTACAACAGCCCTGCCCCGGGCTCCACCACAGCCCTGCCCCGGGCTCTACAACAGCCCAGCCCCGGGCTCCACCACAGCCCTGTCCCGGGCTCCACCACAGCCCTGCCCCGGGCTCCACCACAGTCCTGCCCCGGGCTCTACCACAGCCCTGCCCCGGGCTCCACCACAGCCCTGTCCCGGGCTCCACCACAGCCCTGCCCCGGGCTCCACCACAGTCCTGCCCCGGGCTCTACCACAGCCCTGTCCCGGGCTCCACCACAGCCCTGCCCGGGGCTCCACCACAGTCCTGCCCCGGGCACTACCACAGCCCTGCCCCGGGCTCCACCACACCCCTGCCCCGGGCTCCACCGCAGCCCTGCCCCGGGCTCCACCACAGTCCTGCCCCGGGCTCTACCACAGCCGTGCCCGGGCTCCACCACAGTCCTGCCCCGGGCTCTACCACAGTCCTGCCCCGGGCTCCACCACAGTCCTGCCCCGGGCTCCACCACAGCACTGCCCCGGGCTCCACCACAGTCCTGCCCCGGGCTCCACCACACCCCTGCCCCGGGCACCACCACAGCCCTGCCCCGGGCTCCACCACAGTCCTGCCCCGGGCTCCACCACAGCCCTGCCCCGGGCTCCACCACAGTCCTGCCCCGGGCTCTACCACAGCCCTGCCCCGGGCTCCACCACAGCCCTGCCCCGGGCTCCACCACAGTCCTGCCCCGGGCTCCACCACAGCCCTGCCCCGGGCTCCACCACAGCACTGCCCCGGGCTCCACCACAGCCCTGCCCCGGGCTCCACCACACCCCTGCCCCGGGCTCCACCACAGCACTGCCCCGGGCTCCACCACAGCCCTGCCCCGGGCTCCACCACAGCCCTGCCCCGGGCTCCACCACAGCACTGCCCCGGGCTCTACCACAGCCCTGCCCCGGGCTCCACCACAGCCCTGCCCCGGGCTCTACCACAGTCCTGCCCCGGGCTCCACCACAGTCCTGCCCCGGGCTCCACCACAGCCCTGCCCCGGGCTCCACCACAGCCCTGCCCCGGGCTCCACCACAGTCCTGCCCCGGGCTCCACCACAGTCCTGCCCCGGGCTCCACCACAGCCCTGCCCCGGGCTCCACCACAGTCCTGCCCCGGGCTCCACCACAGTCCTGCCCCGGGCTCCACCACACCCCTGCCCCGGGCACCACCACAGCCCTGCCCCGGGTTCTACCACAGCCCTGCCCCGGGTTCCACCACAGCCCTGCCCCGGGCTCCACCACAGCCCTGCCTCGGGCTCTACCACAGTCCTGCCCCGGGCTCCACCACAGTCCTGCCCCGGGCTCTACCACAGTCCTGCCCCGGGCTCCACCACAGTCCTGCCCCGGGCTCTACCACAGCCCTGCCCCGGGCTCCACCACAGTCCTGCCCCGGGCTCTACCACAGCCCTGCCTCGAGCTCTACCACAGTCCTGCCCCGGGCTCCACCACAGTCCTGCCCCGGGCTCCACCACAGTCCTGCCTCGAGCTCTACCACAGTCCTGCCCCGGGCTCCACCACAGTCCTGCCCCGGGCTCTACCAGTCCTGCCCCGGGCTCTACCACAGTCCTGCCCCGGGCTCTACCACAGTCCTGCCCCGGGCTCTACCACAGTCCTGCCCCGGGCTCCACCACAGCCCTGCCTCGAGCTCTACCACAGCCCTGCCTCGAGCTCCACCACAGTCCTGCCCCGGGCTCCACCACAGCCCTGCCTCGAGCTCTACCACAGTCCTGCCCCGGGCTCTACCACAGTCCTGCCCCGGGCTCTACCACAGCCCTGCCTCGAGCTCTACCACAGTCCTGCCCCGGGCTCCACCACAGTCCTGCCCCGGGCTCCACCACAGTCCTGCCTCGAGCTCTACCACAGTCCTGCCCCGGGCTCCACCACAGTCCTGCCCCGGGCTCTACCAGTCCTGCCCCGGGCTCTACCACAGTCCTGCCCCGGGCTCTACCACAGTCCTGCCCCGGGCTCTACCACAGTCCTGCCCCGGGCTCTACCAGTCCTGCCCCGGGCTCCACCACAGTCCTGCCCCGGGCTCTACCACAGTCCTGCCCCGGGCTCCACCACAGTCCTGCCCCGGGCTCTACCACAGTCCTGCCCCGGGCTCTACCACAGTCCTGCCCCGGGCTCTACCACAGTCCTGTCCCGGGCTCTACCACAGTCCTGCCCCGGGCTCCACCACAGCCCTGCCCCGCGCTCTACCACAGTCCTGCCCCGGGCTCTACCACAGTCCTGCCCCGGGCTCCACCACAGCCCTGCCCCGGGCTCTACCACAGTCCTGCCCCGGGCTCCACCACAGCCCTGCCCCGCGCTCTACCACAGTCCTGCCCCGAGCTCTACCACAGTCCTGCCCCGGGCTCCACCACAGCCCTGCTTCGGGCTCTACCACAGCCCTGCCCCGGGAATCACCACAGCCCTGCCCCGGGCTCTACCACAGCCCTGCCTCGAGCTCTACCACAGCCCTGTCCCGGGCTCTACCACAGTCCTGCCCCGGGCTCCACCACAGTCCTGCCCCGGCTCCACCACAGCCCTGCCTCGAGCTCTACCACAGCCCTGCCCCGGGCTCTACCACAGTCCTGCCCCGGGCTCCACCACAGTCCTGCCCCGGGCTCCACCACAGCCCTGCCCCGGGCTCTACCACAGCACTGCCCCGGGCTCCACCACAGCCCTGCCCCGGGCTCCACCACAGTCCTGCCCCGGGCTCCACCACAGCACTGCCCCGGGCTCCACCACAACCCTGCCCCGGGCTCCACCACAGCCCTGCCCCGGGCTCCACCACAGTCCTGCCTCGAGCTCTACCACAGTCCTGCCTCGAGCTCTACCACAGTCCTGCCCCGGGCTCCACCACAGCCCTGCCCCGGGCTCTACCACAGCCCTGCCTCGGCCTCCACCACAGCCCTGCCCCGGGCTCTACCACAGCCCTGCCCCGGGCTCCACCACAGCCCTGCCCCGGGCTCTACCACAGCCCTGCCTCGGCCTCCACCACAGCCCTGCCCCGGGCTCTACCACAGCCCTGCCCCGGCTCCACCACAGCCCTGCCCCGGGCTCTACCAGTCCTGCCCCGGGCTCTACCACAGTCCTGCCCCGGGCTCCACCACAGTCCTGCCCCGGGCTCCACCACAGTCCTGCCCGGGCTCTACCACAGTCCTGCCCGGGCTCTACCACAGTCCTGCCCCGGGCTCCACCACAGTCCTGCCCCGGGCTCCACCACAGCCCTGCCCCGCGCTCCACCACAGCCCTGCCCCGGCTCTACCAGTCCTGCCCCGGGCTCTACCACAGTCCTGCCCCGGGCTCCACCACAGTCCTGCCCCGGGCTCCACCACAGTCCTGCCCCGGGCTCTACCACAGCCCTGCCTCGGGCTCCACCACAGTCCTGCCCCGGGCTCCACCACAGCCCTGCCCCGCGCTCCACCACAGTCCTGCCCCGGGCTCCACCACAGCCCTGCCCCGGGCTCCACCACAGCCCTGCCCCGGGCTCCACCACAGCACTGCCCCGTGCTCCACCACAGTCCTGCCCCGGGCTCTACCACAGTCCTGCCCCGGGCTCCACCACAGTCCTGCCCCGGGCTCCACCACAGCACTGCCCCGGGCTCTACCACAGTCCTGCCCCGGGCTCTACCACAGTCTTGCCCGGGCTCTACCACAGTCCTGCCCCGGTCTCTACNAATTGCGTTCTGGCTACTAGGTACGACATATATATATATATATATATATATATATATATATATATATATATATATATATATATATATATATATATATATATATATATATATATATATATATATATTAGGGCATATATGTTTTTGTATTTTTGCTGATTTGTTAGTAAATAATAAAAGAAATATAAATTATTTTATTTTTTTTACCCTTAAATTTGTAGTAATATTTACATTGGAAATAATATAATTAAATTTCAAGAATTTTAACTTTAAACACAAAGATTTGAAAAAAATTCAGATTTCAGATCTCAAAGCTTTCGTAAGAGATTCATATTGGTATACGAATGGATTATGAATGATTCATGTTAAGATTGTAACATTGTCACAACGTTTCCCATTAGTGTTAAATACGTAGGTTTGGTTATAAGTTTTGGAAACCTATTTAATTCCACACAAAAAATCGTTTCTGAAACGAGAAAACGAACGTTTCCAATCCTTTCAAACACTTTCCAGATATGTTGCGGCAAGATAAAAATGTTTGCTGGGTGGCAGTGTTGCAGTCTCTGGCAGTGTTGCAGTCTCTGGCAGTGTTGCAGTCTCTGGTAGTGTTGGAGCCTCTGGCAGTGTTGGAGTCTCTGGCAGTGTTGGAGTCTCTGGCAGTGTTGCAGTCTCTGGCAGTGTTGGAGTCTGGCAGTGTTGCAGTCCCTGGCAGTGTTGCAGTCTCTGGCAGTGTTGCCGTCTCTGGCAGTGTTGGAGTCTGGCAGTGTTGCAGTCTCTGGCAGTGTTGCAGTCTCTGGCAGTGTTGCAGTCTCTGGCAGTGTTGCAGTCTCTGGCAGTGTTGCAGTCTCTGGCAGTGTTGCAGTCTCTGGCAGTGTTGGAGTCTCTGTCAGTGTTGCAGTCTCTGGCAGTGTTGGAGTCTCTGGCAGTGTTGGAGTCTCTGGCAGTGTTGGAGTCTCTGGCAGTGTTGCAGTCTCTGGCAGTGTTGGAGTCTCTGGCAGTGTTGGAGTCTCTGGCAGTGTTGCAGTCTCTCTCTGGCTGTGTTGCAGTCTCTGGCAGTGTTGGAGTCTGGGAGTGTTGCAGTCTCTGGCAGTGTTGTAGTCTCTGGCAGTGTTGGAGTCTCTGGCAGTGTTGCAGTCTCTGGCAGTGCTGCAATCTCTGGCAGTGTGTGAGTCTGGCAGTGTTGCAGTCTCTGGCAGTCTTGCAGTCTCTGGCAGTGTTGCAGTCTCTGGCAGTGTTGCAGTCTCTGGCAGTGTTGAAGTCTCTGGCAGTGTTGCAGTCTCTGGCAGTGTTGGAGTCTCTGGCAGTGTTGCAGTCTCTGGCAGTGTTGGAGTCTCTGGCAGTGTTGCAGTCTCTGGCAGTGTTGGAGTCTGGCAGTGTTGCAGTCTCTGGCAGTGTTGGAGTCTCGCAGTGTTGCAGTCTCTGGCAGTGTTGGAGTCTCTGGCAGTGTTGGAGTCTCTCTCAGTGTTGCAGTCTCTGACAGTGTTGCAGTCTCTGGCAGTGTTGGAGTCTCTGGCAGTGTTGCAGTCTTTGGAAGTGTTGCAGTCTCTGGCAGTGTTGCAGTCTCTGGCAGTGTTGCAGTCTCTGGCAGTGTTGGAGTCCCTGGCAGTGTTGCAGTCTCTGGCAGTGTTGCAGTCTCTGGCAGTGTTGGAGTCTCTGACAGTGTTGGAGTCTCTGGCAGTGTTGCAGTCTCTGGCAGTGTTGCAGTCTGGCAGTGTTGCAGTCTCTGGCAGTGTTGCAGTCTCTGGCAGTGTTGGAGTCCCTGGCAGTGTTGCAGTCTCTGGCAGTGTTGGAGTCCCTGGCAGTGTTGCAGTCTCTGGCAGTGTTGCAGTCTCTGACAGTGTTGCAGTCTCTGGCAGTGTTGCAGTCCCTGGCAGTGTTGGAGCCTGTGGCAGTGTTGCAGTCTCTGGCAGTGTTGGAGTCTCGCAGTGTTGCAGTCTCTGGCAGTGTTGGAGTCTCTGGCAGTGTTGGAGTCTCTGGCAGTGTTGCAGTCTCGGGCAGTGTTGGAGTCTCTGGCAGTGTTGGAGTCTCTGGCAGTTTTGCAGTCTGGCAGTGTTGCAGTCTCTGGCAGTGTTGGAGTCTGGCGGTGTTGCAGTCCCTGGCAGTGTTGCAGCCTCAGGCAGTGTTGGAGTCTCTGGCAGTGTTGGAGTCTGGCAGTGTTGCAGTCTCTGGCAGTGTTGCAGTCTCTGACAGTGTTGGAGTCTGGCAGTGTTGCAGTCCCTGGCAGTGTTGCAGTCTCTGGCAGTGTTGCAGTCTCTGGCAGTGTTGGAGTCTGGCAGTGTTGCAGTCTCTGGCAGTGTTGCAGTCTCTGGCAGTGTTGGAGTCTCTGGCAGTGTTGCAGTCTCTGGCAGTGTTGCAGTCTCTGGCAGTGTTGCAGTCTCTGGCAGTGTTGCAGTCTCTGGCAGTGTTGCAGTCTCTGGCAGTGATGCAGTCTCTGGCAGTGTTGCAGTCTCTGGCAGTGTTGCAGTCTCTGACAGTGTTGGAGTCTGGCAGTGTTGGAGTCCCTGGCAGTGTTGCAGTCTCTGGCAGTGTTGGAGTCTGGCAGTGTTGCAGTCCCTGGCAGTGTTGCAGTCTCTGGCAGTGTTGCAGTCTCTGGCAGTGTCGGAGTCTCTGGCAGTGTTGGAGTCTCTGGCAGTGTTGGAGTCTGGCAGTGTTGCAGTCTCTGGCAGTGTTGCAGTCTCTGGCAGTGTTGGAGTCTCTGGCAGTGTTGGAGTCTCTGGCAGTGTTGGAGTCTCTGGCAGTGTTGGAGTCTCTGGCAGTGTTGCAGTCTCTGGCAGTGTTGCAGTCTCTGGCAGTGTTGCAGTCTCTGGCAGTGTTGCAGTCTCTGGCAGTGTTGCAGTCTCTGGCAGTGTTGCAGTCTCTGGCAGTGTTGCAGTCTCTGGCAGTGTTGCAGTCTCTGGCAGTGTTGCAGTCTCTGGCAGTGTTGGAGTCTCTGGCAGTGTTGGAGTCTCTGGCAGTGTTGCAGTCTCTGGCAGTGTTGCAGTCTCTGGCAGTGTTGGAGTCTCTGGCAGTGTTGCAGTCTCTGGCAGTGTTGGAGTCTGGCAGTGTTGCAGTCTCTGGCAGTGTTGCAGTCTCTGGCAGTGTTGGAGTCTGGCAGTGTTGCAGTCTCTGGCAGTGTTGGAGTCTCTGGCAGTGTTGCAGTCTCTGGCAGTGTTGGAGTCTGGCAGTGTTGCAGTCTCTGGCAGTGTTGCAGTCTCTGGCAGTGTTGCAGTCTCTGGCAGTGTTGCAGTCTCTGGCAGTGTTGCAGTCTCTGGCAGTGTTGGAGTCTCTGGCAGTGTTGCAGTCTCTGGCAGTGTTGGTCTCTGGCAGTGTTGCAGTCTCTGGCAGTGTTGCAGTCTCTGGCAGTGTTGCAGTCTCTGGCAGTGTTGCAGTCTGGCAGTGTTGGAGTCTCTGGCAGTGTTGCAGTCTCTGGCAGTGTTGCAGTCTCTGGCAGTGTTGCAGTCTCTGGCAGTGTTGGAGTCTGGCAGTGTTGGAGTCTCTGGCAGTGTTGCAGTCTCTGGCAGTGTTGCAGTCTCTGGCAGTGTTGCAGTCCCTGGCAGTGTTGCAGTCTCTGGCAGTGTTGCAGTCTCTGGCAGTGTTGCAGTCTCTGGCAGTGTTGCAGTCTCTGGCAGTGTTGCAGTCTCTGGCAGTGTTGGAGTCTCTGGCAGTGTTGGAGTCTCTGGCAGTGTTGCAGTCTCTGGCAGTGTTGCAGTCTCTGGCAGTGTTGGAGTCTGGCAGTGTTGCAGTCTCTGGCAGTGTTGGAGTCTCTGGCAGTGTTGCAGTCTCTGGCAGTGTTGCAGTCTCTGGCAGTGTTGCAGTCTCTGGCAGTGTTGCAGTCTCTGGCAGTGTTGCAGTCTCTGGCAGTGTTGCAGTCTCTGGCAGTGTTGCAGTCTCTGGCAGTGTTGGAGTCTCTGGCAGTGTTGCAGTCTCTGGCAGTGTTGCAGTCTCTGGCAGTGTTGCAGTCTCTGGCAGTGTTGCAGTCTCTGGCAGTGTTGGAGTCTGGCAGTGTTGGAGTCTTGCAGTGTTGGAGTCTCTGGCAGTGTTGGAGTCTCTGGCAGTGTTGCAGTCTCTGGCAGTGTTGCAGTCTCTGGCAGTGTTGCAGTCTCTGGCAGTGTTGGAGTCTCTGGCAGTGTTGGAGTCTGGCAGTGTTGTGCAGTCTCTGGCAGTGTTGGAGTCTCTGGCAGTGTTGCAGTCTCTGGCAGTGTTGGAGTCTGGCAGTGTTGCAGTCTCTGGCAGTGTTGCAGTCTCTGGCAGTGTTGCAGTCTCTGGCAGTGTTGCAGTCTGGCAGTGTTGGAGTCTCTGGCAGTGTTGCAGTCTCTGGCAGTGTTGCAGTCTCTGGCAGTGTTGGAGTCTGGCAGTGTTGCAGTCCCTGGCAGTGTTGCAGTCTCTGGCAGTGTTGCAGTCTCTGGCAGTGTTGCAGTCTCTGGCAGTGTTGGAGTCTCTGGCAGTGTTGCAGTCTCTGGCAGTGTTGGAGTCTGGCAGTGTTGCAGTCTCTGGCAGTGTTGCAGTCTCTGGCAGTGTTGGAGTCTGGCAGTGTTGGAGTCTCTGGCAGTGTTGGAGTCTCTGGCAGTGTTGGAGTCTGGCAGTGTTGCAGTCTCTGGCAGTGTTGCAGTCTCTGGCAGTGTTGCAGTCTCTGGCAGTGTTGCAGTCTCTGGCAGTGTTGCAGTCTCTGGCAGTGTTGGAGTCTCTGGCAGTGTTGGAGTCTCTGGCAGTGTTGCAGTCTCTGGCAGTGTTGCAGTCTCTGGCAGTGTTGGAGTCTGGCAGTGTTGCAGTCTCTGGCAGTGTTGCAGTCTCTGGCAGTGTTGCAGTCTCTGGCAGTGTTGGAGTCTGGCAGTGTTGGAGTCTCTGGCAGTGTTGCAGTCTCTGGCAGTGTTGCAGTCTCTGGCAGTGTTGCAGTCTCTGGCAGTGTTGGAGTCTGGCAGTGTTGGAGTCTCTGGCAGTGTTGCAGTCTCTGGCAGTGTTGCAGTCTCTGGCAGTGTTGCAGTCTCTGGCAGTGTTGCAGTCCTGGCAGTGTTGCAGTCTCTGGCAGTGTTGGAGTCTCTGGCAGTGTTGGAGTCTCTGGCAGTGTTGGAGTCTCTGGCAGTGTTGCAGTCTCTGGCAGTGTTGCAGTCTCTGGCAGTGTTGCAGTCTGGCAGTGTTGGAGTCTCTGGCAGTGTTGCAGTCCTGGCAGTGTTGCAGTCTCTGGCAGTGTTGCAGTCTCTGGCAGTGTTGGAGTCTCTGGCAGTGTTGGAGTCTCTGGCAGTGTTGCAGTCTCTGGCAGTGTTGGAGTCTGGCAGTGTTGCAGTCTCTGGCAGTGTTGCAGTCTCTGGCAGTGTTGCAGTCTCTGGCAGTGTTGCAGTCTGGCAGTGTTGGAGTCTCTGGCAGTGTTGCAGTCCCTGGCAGTGTTTCAGTCTCTGGCAGTGTTGCAGTCTCTGGCAGTGTTGGAGTCTCTGGCAGTGTTGGAGTCTCTGGCAGTGTTGCAGTCTCTGGCAGTGTTGGAGTCTGGCAGTGTTGCAGTCTCTGGCAGTGTTGCAGTCTCTGGCAGTGTTGGAGTCTGGCAGTGTTGGAGTCTCTGGCAGTGTTGGAGTCTGGCAGTGTTAGAGTCTGGCAGTGTTGCAGTCCTGGCAGTGTTGCAGTCTCTGGCAGTGTTGCAGTCTCTGGCAGTGTTGCAGTCTCTGGCAGTGTTGCAGTCTCTGGCAGTGTTGGAGTCTGGCAGTGTTGGAGTCTCTGGCAGTGTTGGAGTCTCTGGCAGTGTTGGAGTCTCTGGCAGTGTTGGAGTCTCTGGCAGTGTTGCAGTCTCTGGCAGTGTTGCAGTCTCTGGCAGTGTTGCAGTCTCTGGCAGTGTTGCAGTCTCTGGCAGTGTTGCAGTCTCTGGCAGTGTTGGAGTCTGGCAGTGTTGCAGTCTCTGGCAGTGTTGCAGTCTCTGGCAGTGTTGGAGTCTCTGGCAGTGTTGCAGTCTCTGGCAGTGTTGCAGTCTCTGGCAGTGTTGCAGTCTCTGGCAGTGTTGGAGTCTGGCAGTGTTGGAGTCTCTGGCAGTGTTGGAGTCTCTGGCAGTGTTGCAGTCTCTGGCAGTGTTGCAGTCTCTGGCAGTGTTGCAGTCTCTGGCAGTGTTGCAGTCTCTGGCAGTGTTGCAGTCTCTGGCAGTGTTGCAGTCTCTGGCAGTGTTGCAGTCTCTGGCAGTGTTGGAGTCTCTGGCAGTGTTGCAGTCTCTGGCAGTGTTGCAGTCTCTGGCAGTGTTGCAGTCTCTGGCAGTGTTGCAGTCCCTGGCAGTGTTGCAGTCTCTGGCAGTGTTGCAGTCTCTGGCAGTGTTGCAGTCTCTGGCAGTGTTGCAGTCTCTGGCAGTGTTGCAGTCTCTGGCAGTGTTGGAGTCTCTGGCAGTGTTGCAGTCTCTGGCAGTGTTGCAGTCTCTGGCAGTGTTGCAGTCTCTGGCAGTGTTGCAGTCTTGGCAGTGTTGGAGTCTGGCAGTGTTGCAGTCTCTGGCAGTGTTGGAGTCTCTGGCAGTGTTGCAGTCTCTGGCAGTGTTGCAGTCTCTGGCAGTGTTGCAGTCTCTGGCAGTGTTGCAGTCTCTGGCAGTGTTGCAGTCTCTGGCAGTGTTGCAGTCTCTGGCAGTGTTGCAGTCTCTGGCAGTGTTGCAGTCTCTGGCAGTGTTGGAGTCTCTGGCAGTGTTGCAGTCTCTGGCAGTGTTGCAGTCCCTGGCAGTGTTGCAGTCTCTGGCAGTGTTGCAGTCTCTGGCAGTGTTGCAGTCTCTGGCAGTGTTGCAGTCTCTGGCAGTGTTGCAGTCTCTGGCAGTGTTGCAGTCTCTGGCAGTGTTGCAGTCTCTGGCAGTGTTGCAGTCTCTGGCAGTGTTGGAGTCTCTGGCAGTGTTGCAGTCTCTGGCAGTGTTGCAGTCTCTGGCAGTGTTGCAGTCTCTGGCAGTGTTGCAGTCTTGGCAGTGTTGGAGTCTGGCAGTGTTGCAGTCTCTGGCAGTGTTGGAGTCTCTGGCAGTGTTGCAGTCTCTGGCAGTGTTGCAGTCCCTGGCAGTGTTGCAGTCTCTGGCAGTGTTGCAGTCTCTGGCAGTGTTGCAGTCTCTGGCAGTGTTGCAGTCTCTGGCAGTGTTGCAGTCTCTGGCAGTGTTGCAGTCTCTGGCAGTGTTGGAGTCTCTGGCAGTGTTGCAGTCTCTGGCAGTGTTGCAGTCTCTGGCAGTGTTGGAGTCTCTGGCAGTGTTGCAGTCTCTGGCAGTGTTGCAGTCTCTGGCAGTGTTGCAGTCTCTGGCAGTGTTGCAGTCTCTGGCAGTGTTGCAGTCTCTGGCAGTGTTGCAGTCTCTGGCAGTGTTGGAGTCTCTGGCAGTGTTGGAGTCTGGCAGTGTTGCAGTCTCTGGCAGTGTTGCAGTCTCTGGCAGTGTTGCAGTCTCTGGCAGTGTTGCAGTCTCTGGCAGTGTTGCAGTCTCTGGCAGTGTTGCAGTCTCTGGCAGTGTTGCAGTCTCTGGCAGTGTTGCAGTCTCTGGCAGTGTTGCAGTCTCTGGCAGTGTTGCAGTCTCTGGCAGTGTTGCAGTCTCTGGCAGTGTTGGAGTCTCTGGCAGTGTTGGAGTCTCTGGCAGTGTTGCAGTCTCTGGCAGTGTTGCAGTCTCTGGCAGTGTTGGAGTCTCTGGCAGTGTTGGAGTCTCTGGCAGTGTTGGAGTCTGGCAGTGTTGGAGTCTCTGGCAGTGTTGGAGTCTCTGGCAGTGTTGGAGTCTCTGGCAGTGTTGGAGTCTGGCAGTGTTGCAGTCTCTGGCAGTGTTGCAGTCTCTGGCAGTGTTGCAGTCTCTGGCAGTGTTGCAGTCCTGGCAGTGTTGCAGTCTCTGGCAGTGTTGGAGTCTCTGGCAGTGTTGCAGTCTCTGGCAGTGTTGCAGTCTCTGGCAGTGTTGCAGTCTCTGGCAGTGTTGCAGTCTCTGGCAGTGTTGCAGTCTCTGGCAGTGTTGCAGTCTCTGGCAGTGTTGGAGTCTCTGGCAGTGTTGGAGTCTCTGGCAGTGTTGGAGTCTCTGGCAGTGTTGCAGTCTCTGGCAGTGTTGCAGTCTCTGGCAGTGTTGCAGTCTCTGGCAGTGTTGCAGTCCCTGGCAGTGTTGCAGTCTCTGGCAGTGTTGCAGTCTCTGGCAGTGTTGCAGTCTCTGGCAGTGTTGCAGTCCCTGGCAGTGTTGCAGTCTCTGGCAGTGTTGGAGTCTCTGGCAGTGTTGCAGTCTCTGGCAGTGTTGCAGTCTCTGGCAGTGTTGCAGTCTCTGGCAGTGTTGCAGTCTTGGCAGTGTTGGAGTCTGGCAGTGTTGCAGTCTCTGGCAGTGTTGGAGTCTCTGGCAGTGTTGCAGTCTCTGGCAGTGTTGCAGTCCCTGGCAGTGTTGCAGTCTCTGGCAGTGTTGCAGTCTCTGGCAGTGTTGCAGTCTCTGGCAGTGTTGCAGTCTCTGGCAGTGTTGCAGTCTCTGGCAGTGTTGCAGTCTCTGGCAGTGTTGGAGTCTCTGGCAGTGTTGCAGTCTCTGGCAGTGTTGCAGTCCCTGGCAGTGTTGCAGTCTCTGGCAGTGTTGCAGTCTCAGGCAGTGTTGCAGTCCCTGGCAGTGTTGCAGTCTCTGGCAGTGTTGCAGTCTCTGGCAGTGTTGCAGTCTCTGGCAGTGTTGCAGTCCCTGGCAGTGTTGCAGTCTCTGGCAGTGTTGGAGTCTCTGGCAGTGTTGCAGTCTCTGGCAGTGTTGCAGTCTCTGGCAGTGTTGCAGTCTCTGGCAGTGTTGCAGTCTTGGCAGTGTTGGAGTCTGGCAGTGTTGCAGTCTCTGGCAGTGTTGGAGTCTCTGGCAGTGTTGCAGTCTCTGGCAGTGTTGCAGTCCCTGGCAGTGTTGCAGTCTCTGGCAGTGTTGCAGTCTCTGGCAGTGTTGCAGTCTCTGGCAGTGTTGCAGTCTCTTGCAGTGTTGCAGTCTCTGGCAGTGTTGCAGTCTCTGGCAGTGTTGGAGTCTCTGGCAGTGTTGCAGTCTCTGGCAGTGTTGCAGTCCCTGGCAGTGTTGGAGTCTCTGGCAGTGTTGCAGTCTCTGGCAGTGTTGCAGTCCCTGGCAGTGTTGCAGTCTCTGGCAGTGTTGCAGTCTCTGGCAGTGTTGCAGTCCCTGGCAGTGTTGCAGTCTCTGGCAGTGTTGGAGTCTCTGGCAGTGTTGGAGTCTGGCAGTGTTGCAGTCCTGGCAGTGTTGCAGTCTCTGGCAGTGTTGCAGTCTCTGGCAGTGTTGCAGTCTCTGGCAGTGTTGCAGTCTCTGGCAGTGTTGCAGTCTCTGGCAGTGTTGCAGTCTCTGGCAGTGTTGCAGTCTCTGGCAGTGTTGCAGTCTCTGGCAGTGTTGCAGTCTCTGGCAGTGTTGGAGTCTCTGGCAGTGTTGGAGTCTCTGGCAGTGTTGCAGTCTCTGGCAGTGTTGCAGTCTCTGGCAGTGTTGGAGTCTCTGGCAGTGTTGGAGTCTCTGGCAGTGTTGGAGTCTGGCAGTGTTGGAGTCTCTGGCAGTGTTGGAGTCTCTGGCAGTGTTGGAGTCTCTGGCAGTGTTGGAGTCTGGCAGTGTTGCAGTCTCTGGCAGTGTTGCAGTCTCTGGCAGTGTTGCAGTCTCTGGCAGTGTTGCAGTCCCTGGCAGTGTTGCAGTCTCTGGCAGTGTTGGAGTCTCTGGCAGTGTTGGAGTCTGGCAGTGTTGCAGTCCTGGCAGTGTTGCAGTCTCTGGCAGTGTTGCAGTCTCTGGCAGTGTTGCAGTCTCTGGCAGTGTTGCAGTCTCTGGCAGTGTTGCAGTCTCTGGCAGTGTTGCAGTCTCTGGCAGTGTTGGAGTCTCTGGCAGTGTTGGAGTCTCTGGCAGTGTTGGAGTCTCTGGCAGTGTTGCAGTCTCTGGCAGTGTTGCAGTCTCTGGCAGTGTTGGAGTCTCTGGCAGTGTTGGAGTCTCTGGCAGTGTTGGAGTCTGGCAGTGTTGCAGTCTCTGGCAGTGTTGCAGTCTCTGGCAGTGTTGGAGTCTCTGGCAGTGTTGGAGTCTCTGGCAGTGTTGGAGTCTCTGGCAGTGTTGCAGTCTCTGGCAGTGTTGGAGTCTGGCAGTGTTGCAGTCTCTGGCAGTGTTGCAGTCTGGCAGTGTTGCAGTCTCTGGCAGTGTTGCAGTCTGGCAGTGTTGCAGTCTCTGGCAGTGTTGCAGTCTCTGGCAGTGTTGCAGTCTCTGGCAGTGTTGGAGTCTGGCAGTGTTGCAGTCCCTGGCAGTGTTGCAGTCTCTGGCAGTGTTGCAGTCTCTGGCAGTGTTGCAGTCTCTGGCAGTGTTGCAGTCTCTGGCAGTGTTGCAGTCTCTGGCAGTGTTGCAGTCTCTGGCAGTGTTGCAGTCTCTGGCAGTGTTGGAGTCTGGCAGTGTTGCAGTCTCTGGCAGTGTTGGAGTCTGGCAGTGTTGCAGTCTCTGGCAGTGTTGGAGTCTCTGGCAGTGTTGGAGTCTCTGGCAGTGTTGGAGTCTCTGGCAGTGTTGGAGTCTCTGGCAGTGTTGGAGCCTCTGGCAGTGTTGGAGTCTCTGGCAGTGTTGGAGTCTGGCAGTGTTGCAGTCTCTGGCAGTGTTGGAGTCTCTGGCAGTGTTGCAGTCTCTGGCAGTGTTGGAGTCTGGCAGTGTTGCAGTCTCTGGCAGTGTTGCAGTCTCTGGCAGTGTTGGAGTCTCTGGCAGTGTTGGAGTCTCTGGCAGTGTTGGAGTCTCTGGCAGTGTTGGAGTCTGGCAGTGTTGGAGTCTCTGGCAGTGTTGGAGTCTGGCAGTTTTGGAGTCTCTGGCAGTGTTGGAGTCTCTGGCAGTGTTGGAGCCTCTGGCAGTGTTGGAGTCTCTGGCAGTGTTGGAGTCTGGCAGTGTTGGAGTCTCTGGCAGTGTTGGAGTCTCTGGCAGTTTTGGAGTCTCTGGCAGTGTTGGAGTCTCTGGCAGTGTTGGAGTCTCTGGCAGTGTTGGAGCCTCTGGCAGTGTTGGAGCCTCTGGCAGTGTTGCAGTCTCTGGCAGTGTTGCAGTCTCTGGCAGTGTTGGAGTCTCTGGCAGTGTTGGAGTCTGGCAGTGTTGCATGCAGTCTCTGGCAGTGTTGGAGTCTCTGGCAGTGTTGGAGTCTCTGGCAGTGTTGGAGTCTCTGACAGTGTTGGAGTCTCTGGCAGTGTTGGAGCCTTTGGCAGTTTTGGAGTCTCTGACAGTGTTGTAGTCTCTGACAGTGTTGTAGTCTCTGGCAGTGTTGGAGTCTCTGGCAGTGTTGGAGTCTCTGACAGTGTTGTAGTCTCTGGCAGTGTTGGAGTCTCTGGCAGTGTTGTAGTCTCTGGCAGTGTTGGAGTCTCTGACAGTGTTGTAGTCTCTGGCAGTGTTGGAGTCTCTGGCAGTGTTGGAGTCTCTGACAGTGTTGTAGTCTCTGACAGTGTTGTAGTCTCTGGCAGTGTTGGAGTCTGGCAGTGTTGTAGTCTCTGACAGTGTTGTAGTCTCTGACAGTGTTGCAGTCTCTGGCAGTTTTGGAGTCTCTGACAGCGTTGGAGTCTCTGGCAGTGTTGCAGTCTCTGACAGTGTTGGAGTCTCTGGCAGTGTTGGAGTCTCTGGCAGTGTTGGAGTCTCTGGCAGTGTTGCAGTCTCTGGCAGTGTTGGAGTCTCTGGCAGTGTTGCAGTCTCTGGCAGTGTTGTAGTCTCTGACAGTGTTGTAGTCTCTGGCAGTGTTGGAGTCTCTGGCAGTGTTGGAGTCTCTGGCAGTGTTGGAGTCTCTGGCAGTGTTGGAGTCTCTGGCAGTGTTGCAGTCTCTGGCAGTGTTGGAGTCTCTGACAGTGTTGGAGTCTCTGGCAGTGTTGGAGTCTCTGGCAGTGTTGGAGTCTCTGGCAGTGTTGGAGTCTCTGGCAGTGTTGGAGTCTCTGGCAGTGTTGCAGTCTCTGGCAGTGTTGGAGTCTCTGGCAGTGTTGGAGTCTCTGGCAGTGCTGGAGCCTCTGGCAGTGTTGCAGTCTCTGGCAGTGCTGGAGCCTCTGGCAGTGTTGGAGTCTCTGGCAGTGTTGGAGTCTGGCAGTGTTGGAGTCTCTGGCAGTGTTGGAGTCTGGAGAAGTGTATGAGCCCAGGAGAGTTTGAATGAGTGATAGAGTTTGACCTGGCAATTTTGCATAGGATCCTGGGGGCCGAGAGGTGCCTCGGTCTGTGGTGGAGCCTGGGGCAGGGCTGTGGTGGAGCCCGGGGCAGGGCTGTGGTGGAGCCCGGGGCAGGGCTGTAGAGGAGCCTGGGGCAGGGCTGTGGTGGAGCCTGGGGCAGGGCTGTAGAGGAGCCCGGGGCAGGGCTGTGGTGGAGCCCGGGGCAGGGCTGTGGTGGAGCCCGGGGCAGGACTGTGGTGGAGCCCGGGGCAGGGCTGTGGTGGAGCCCGGGGCAGGGCTGTGGTGGAGCCCGGGGCAGGGCTGTGGTGGAGCCCGGGGCAGGGCTGTGGTGGAGCCCGGGGCAGGGCTGTGGTGGAGCCTGGGGCAGGGCTGTAGAGGAGCCCGGGGCAGGGCTGTGGTGGAGCCCGGGGCAGGGCTGTGGTGGAGCCTGGGGCAGGGCTGTGGTGGAGCCTGGGGCAGGGCTGTAGAGGAGCCCGGGGCAGGGCTGTGGTGGAGCCAGGGGCAGGGCTGTAGAGGAGCCTGGGGCAGGGCTGTAGAGGAGCCTGGGGCAGGGCTGTGGTGGAGCCCGGGGCAGGGCTGTGGTGGAGCCCGGGGCAGGGCTGTGGTGGAGCCCGGGGCAGGGCTGTGGTGGAGCCCGGGGCAGGGCTGTGGTGGAGCCCGGGGCAGGGCTGTGGTGGAGCCCGGGGCAGGGCTGTGGTGGAGCCCGGGGCAGGGCTGTGGTGGAGCCTGGGGCAGGGCTGTGGTGGAGCCTGGGGCAGGGCTGTGGTGGAGCCCGGGGCAGGGCTGTGGTGGAGCCCGGGGCAGGGCTGTGGTGGAGCCCGGGGCAGGGCTGTGGTGGAGCCCGGGGCAGGGCTGTGGTGGAGCCTGGGGCAGGGCTGTGGTGGAGCCTGGGGCAGGGCTGTGGTGGAGCCCGGGGCAGGGCTGTGGTGGAGCCCGGGGCAGGGCTGTGGTGGAGCCTGGGGCAGGGCTGTGGTGGAGCCCGGGGCAGGGCTGTGGTGGAGCCCGGGGCAGGGCTGTGGTGGAGCCTGGGGCAGGGCTGTGGTGGAGCCTGGGGCAGGGCTGTAGAGGAGCCCGGGGCAGGGCTGTGGTGGAGCCCGGGGCAGGGCTGTGGTGGAGCCTGGGGCAGGGCTGTAGAGGAGCCCGGGGCAGGGCTGTGGTGGAGCCCGGGGCAGGGCTGTGGTGGAGCCTGGGGCAGGGCTGTGGTGGAGCCTGGGGCAGGGCTGTAGAGGAGCCTGGGGCAGGGCTGTGGTGGAGCCTGGGGCAGGGCTGTAGAGGAGCCTGGGGCAGGGCTGTAGAGGAGCCTGGGGCAGGGCTGTAGAGGAGCCTGGGGCAGGGCTTCAGCACGGCTGGTGGTGGCGGTAATGCCTCCAAGATCGGCTACACTCTCAGGACAGCCGGGAAAGTTACCCACAGCGGGTGTGATCTTGGAGTAAGTGATGTGCATTGTCGCTCTCGATTGGAAATGGACGACCAGGTTACATTAACTGGGGGAAGTTCGCGTTAAGAAAAGTTACAGTTAGTGAAAGTTTCTCAAATTAATTTAAAGTTTGAAAATTATTAGTTTTAATAACTATTTGTAAAGAAAGTGATTTTGATGAAGACTGAAGACATTTTGTATAAAATTATTTGTACAGGTGTTTTTTGTTAGAAAATTAAATAAATATTCAATATCTTTAAGATAAAATATCTATATGTCGGAGGTTGGGGCGAGACGCTGGTGCCAGCCTCAAGCATGGTGATATGTGTGTGAGTGACGAGTGTCATAGGGGGGGTCGACCCCATGCCCCTCCTTAAGAAGGATCAGCTCTTATTCCTAATCCAAGCGACTCCAATGAAACACAATATATGGGTCTAATTGGCTTAGAGAGTTCAAACTAATTATTAGTGCTGTTAAGTTTAATCACTGTCGATAACTTTGATTCAAAGTTAATTAAATGTCGATTGCATTAAATGAACGTTACTCGAGCATGTTTTGCCCCCTGGGAGAGAGAACGGGACGGAGAAGAGAGAGAGAGAGAGAGAAATGCAATGGGGGAGAAGAGGAAAAGAGGCATGAGGAATGAGGAGAAAGAGGGACCCGGGCACCGCCGAGTGGCCCCATCTAGTAGAATATAAAACTCAAGAAAGCAACTAAGAGTAGCATAACAACTATTGGCAATGAACATTACAACTAAGTTGTTTCATTATGAAATTTGCTGGCAGCCATCTTGTGTGTGTGGAAGACGTCCTCCTCCTCCTCACTAACCTTGGGCCAAGTCCACGAAGCAGTTACGCAAGCACTTACGAACCTATACATCTTTTTCTCAATCTTTAGCTGCTTTGTTTACAATTATTAAACAGTTAATGAGCTCCGAAGCACCATGAGGCTGTTTATAACAATAACAACAGTTGATTGGGAAGTTTTTGTGTTTGTAAACATTTTAATAAATATAATCAAAGCCGTCAAAGATTGAGGAAAGAAGTACACGTTTGTAAGTACTTGCGTAACTGCTTCATGAATCTGCCTCTTGGTGCAGCTAGTTCGTCCCCCGGGTTAAATTGGCAACCAGTCACCGATACCTTAATACCGGTAATTAAAAATTGACAGAAATTAAATGTAATTTATTAAAAATTCAAAGAAATTGACGGAACCGGGATATAAGTGGCTAAAGAAGAAAAAATCTTAATAAAATAGAAAATAATTAAAATTTAAAATTATCAGTTGTTCATCCCTAAAAATTACCGAATATTGTCGTGGGGATCTGCTTGGAACTGACGAGATGGGAACATAGCTGACTAAAGCGATTGACAATGTATCATGAGGAGAGAAGGACACAGTTGGAAGATGGGACGGAAGAGAATAACTGAAATGATACACGAAAAATTGATATAATAAAGGATAACCATAATTAACAAAATGGGTCAGAGAACAAGGAAAAAACAGAAAAATGGGAGAAGGAAGTTAAGGAGGTAATGGAGTGAAATGTTCAGAGCCGAGACCACACCCAACACTGGTCGTCAGTGTGTGGTAGTGTTGTCACTGTCACACCCCAACACTGGTCGTCAGTGTGTGGTAGTGTTGTCACTGTCACACCCAACACTGGTCGTCAGTGTGTGGTAGTGCTGTCACTGTCACACCACACTGGTCGTCAGTGTGTGGTAGGTTGTCACTGTCACTCACACCCAACACTGGTCGTCAGTGTGTGGTAGTGCTGTCACACCCAACACTGGTCGTCAGTGTGTGGTAGTGCTTCACTGTCACACCCACACACTGGTCGTCAGTGTGTGGTAGTGCTGTCACACACCCAACACTGGTCGTCAGTGTGTGGTAGTGCTGTCACTCCCACCCAACACTGGTCGTCAGTGTGTGTAGTGGTGTCCACACCCAACACTGGTCGTCAGTGTTGTAGTGCTGTCACTGTCACACCCAACACTGGTCGTCAGTGTGTGGTATGTTGCACTGTCACACCCAACACTGGTCGTCAGTTGTGTGTGCTGTCACTGTCACACCCAACACTGGTCGTCAGTGTGTGGTAGTGTTGTCACTGTCACACCCAACACTGGTCGTCAGTGTGTGGTAGTGTTGTCACTGTCACACCCAACACTGGTCGTCAGTGTGTGGTAGTGCTGTCACTGTCACACCCAACACTGGTCGTCAGTGTGTGGTAGTGCTGTCACTCACACCAACACTGGTCGTCAGTGTGGTAGTGCTGTCACACCCAACACTGGTCGTCAGTGTGTGGTAGTGCTGTCACTGTCACACCCAACACTGGTCGTCAGTGTGTGGTAGTGTTGTCACTGTCACACCAACACTGGTCGTCAGTGTGTGGTAGTGTTGTCACACCCAACACTGGTCGTCAGTGTGTGGTAGTGCTGTCACTGTCACACACCCTGGTCGTCAGTGTGTGGTAGTGCTGTCACTGTCACACCCAACACTGGTCGTCAGTGTGTGGTAGTGCTGTCACTGTCACACCCAACACTGGTCGTCAGTGTGTGGTAGTGCTGTCACTGTCACACCCAACACTGGTCGTCAGTGTGTGGTAGTGCTGTCACACCCAACACTGGTCGTCAGTGTGGGTAGTGCTGTCACACCCAACACTGGTCGTCAGTGTGTGGTAGTGCTGTCACACCCAACACTGGTCGTCAGTGTGTGGTAGTGCTGTCACACCCAACACTGGTCGTCAGTGTGTGGTAGTGCTGTCACTGTCACACCCAACACTGGTCGTCAGTGTGTGGTAGTGCTGTCACTGTCACACCCAACACTGGTCGTCAGTGTGTGGTAGTGTCACTGTCACACCCCAACACTGGTCGTCAGTGTGTGGTAGTGCTGTCACTGTCACACCCAACACTGGTCGTCAGTGTGTGGTAGTGCTCACTGTCACACCCAACACTGGTCGTCAGTGTGTGGTAGTGCTGTCACTGTCACACCCAACACTGGTCGTCAGTGTGTGGTAGTGCTGTCACTGTCACACCCAACACTGGTCGTCAGTGTGTGGTAGTGCTGTCACTGTCACACCCCAACACTGGTCGTCAGTGTGTGGTAGTGCTGTCACTGTCACACCAACACTGGTCGTCAGTGTGTGGTAGTGCTGTCACTGTCACACCCAACACTGGTCGTCAGTGTGTGGTAGTGCTGTCACTGTCACACCCAACACTGGTCGTCAGTGTGTGGTAGTGCTGTCACACCCAACACTGGTCGTCAGTGTGTGGTAGTGCTGTCACACCCAACACTGGTCGTCAGTGTG
>WNGS01169147.1:0-44946 GCA_020271785.1 Procambarus virginalis
GACCTGTTCTTCTATACCTTAATTTCTTTCTTGTTCTCTGTTACTGTCTTTCTCTTTGGTAATGTCTATTCTTCAGTGGAATATTCGTGGATTTTATGCCAACTTCCATGAACTCCAACTTCTAATTACACAGTTTTCACACCTTTTGTGTTTGTCTCCAGGAACCCATGCTTGGTGCTCGTCCTGGTCACTTTCGTGGTTATTCCTTTCTTTCTCCCCCCCCCCCCAGCTCTTGCTGGGCCCGTAATCTACTGCTCTCTTAATTCGATCTGATATTCCCTTCGTCCCCCTACTTCTTCCGTCACCTATCCATTGTTCTGCTGCCCGTGTTTTTGTGGGTAAATGGTATACAGTCTGTCCATTTATCTCCCCCCAAATGTCCCCTTTTCCCTTCCTGATCTTAAGCACCTCCTGGACTCCTTGCCAGAGCCGGTGCTCCTTTTGGGTGATTTCAACTGTCGACATTCCTCTGGGGTGATGTTCTGACAAACACCCGAGGCCGTCTTCTCGACCGTTCGTCCTCTCTCTATCTCTTCTGAATTCTGGTGAGCCCACTCTGTGGACTCTCGAATTGCACCCTTTCCTGTCTTGATCTTTCTCTCTGCTCGTCGTCCCTTTACTTAGATTTCATGGCAGGTTCTTGATGACCTCCATAAGTGATCATTTCCCCATCCTCGTTTCCTTTTTCTCTTTCCACCCTCCCCTCTCCTTCCCTAGGTGGCAGTTTGCCAAGGCTGACTGGTGCCTATTCACCCTCCGTGCTACTCTCTCTGACCTCTTCTCTCTGCCTCTTCCTCGCGCCCTTCCTTTTTTATGACACTGTCTTCAACGCTGCCCTCCACTCTATTCCTCGCTCTTCCTCCCGGGGCACACGGAAGTGCGTTCCCTGGTGGAATGCGGACTGTGCTCGGCTGTCCGCTGTAAGCGTGCAGCCTGGAAGAAACACCGCCGCCGGCAGACGGCTGATTCTTTTATTCTGTTTCGGAAGGCAAGTGCGGTGGCCCGTAGGACCATCCGTACAGCTAAACGTGAGAGTTGGAAATCTTATGTTTNCCGATTTTTACTTAGGCTTTGTAGTGCTGCTTTTGAATCGGTACAAATCACTGCACCATTAGTGTATAGTTACACAGCCCGTCCTCCAAACAAAGATCCAAAAGTGATTCCATGCACCTGCCAAACCCCCTGTTTATGAATGAAAAGCGGTTTACACACGACTCACAACTGCTGACGTTCGAACATATCCGGAACAAGTGCTTCACTGACGAATTTTGTTCGAACCACAACGCTGTAAATGGTTCACCCAAGTACTACAAATACAAATAATCGCCAGCAGAAACTAAACCCCTGACCTAACCTAACCTAACCTATGCCTATTTATACACAATATGCTAATATATTATAATATTAATTTATACTTGAGAAAATTCCCGTTTTGAATGAACAGCATGTTAAAATTTATGAATGCGTCTGTGGGGTTGACCGCTGAATGTAATGGACTTGAGTCGAGGACGGGTTGAGTTACAATAATACTGAAAGGACCTCTGTGGCATTCAATAATGGCTTACATGTGAAATTTGCATAATAAACATTAAAAGAAGATCAGGTGTGAAAAATCATGGTAACAATGCTTTAATTAAACTAGAGCATTAAGAACATGTGTATGTCTACTTATCACATATGAACAAAACAACTCAAGGTATTGCCTAAACAAAATTATTAACTTGTGTTAATGGCTTGTGCTTGGGAAACAAAACAAAATTAAAGACAATTATTTACCTTAATTTTTTTTTTTAATAAAAGTACAATACAAAACAAGAACACAAAGAAAACAAAAAAAAACTGTACATAGCAAGTATACCAAGAAAGGAACAGTACACAATAACAAAAATTGTACAACAACAAACAATAACAGGAACAATACAAATAATAGCAGTAACAGGTAGGAGTAACATGATAACAGTACAATAACATACACATAACAAGAACCGCAAACCAAACAAAAAGTGAGCAAAGTAAAAACACATCGAATCAAAGGGCAAAATATTACAGGGAAATAATTACGAAAACATTACACAGAAACATAGGCCAAACAGTACAAATCCACGTAGCAACACAGAACACGGCAAATAAAGGTACATGAAAAAATAACCACACCTGGAGCTAAGATACGTAAAACAGACACAGACGTGGACAGAGACCCACGTGCACACAACCACACCAACCACACACACAGAAGAACAAAAATAGTATAGGACCATACACCCGCCACCAACGCACACAATATACACATTAAATAGAAGAAATTATGTACACACACACGAAACACACCCTAAACAACAAACCAAAACACACTCATACCCACCCACACCACAACCGCACACCACACAGCATCCAAGCACACAACATAATGGGTCACAGGCCAAAACGAACCACGGCCATAAAATAAACAGTAGAAAACAGTACATCAGAAAAACCAGGCCCACGCAGAAGCCAAAACCCCCCCAAAACCACACACCCACACTCATACGGACATAACACAAACACACAGGAGCAGCCAAAGTGTCGGACTCATGATACAAAACAGGGACCCCAAAACAGCACCTAACAGGCACACGCAGGAGCCAGGAATAAACACCTACGCACACACAAACGCAGGCACAAACACAGCCAGACATACACACCCAGGCATAAATACAGAAGTACAGAAACACCCCCAACCTCAATGACTACACATATTTTGTAGGGTACTCCTGCACCGGAAAGCGCAGGCAATAAGCCTCCCATACCGCCATCATAACATCAGATACCGGATGCCCAGAAGAGTCACACGGCCGAATCATGAAATCCGGCACCCCACTAAAAAATCTCTTCACCCGAGGAACCCAAATGGTAGCAGGGTCACACGGGACCGGACGCACCCGGAAATCATAACTAACCGACAATAAACCCGACTCGTCCTCGGCGGGCGATAAGAGAGGGAGGGGCACCTCCCTAGGGGGCCGAGCATCGGGAATCGCACCGGAAACCGCACAAGGCGGCTCACAGGGCTGCGCGCAGGGGGGATCCGCAGACGCACCGGGGCCCCCACTTCTATGAACAGGAGCAGAGGCCCTTCGACGCCCATCCTTCTTCAAGAGCACGACGAAGTCTCGGTCACTCGGGGTAACCTCCCACGGAGGGGAGCCAACAGCAGAAGGCGAAGGGCTTAACACAGGATGCAATGCAGAGCCCGCTACCGCATCCTCATCCATGTCCTCACACTCATCCGCCCACGCACGAGGGGGGGACACAATCCGGGAACGCTTCGGAACAGGTCGGAGGTCATCAGAACCATTGCCCCCTACAGGAAGCACCCGAGAAGGGCCAGCGGCGGGGCGCCCCAGATGCTGAAGTTCCGAAACAGGCGCCTCCAAATCCTCCGAACTCACCGGCGGGGCAGAGCGAGAACCCGCCAGAGAGTCCACACGCACAGACAACTGAGGAAAATCATCCTCTTGGAAAACTGACGGAGCTTCAGTACGAGGAGCGTCACAGCCGGCCACAACGTGGCCCTCAGCACCACACCGGAAACACGTACGGGTCTTCCCCTGATAGAAGGTCCTCAGAGACAGCCCACGATACGAGACCCTGGACGGTATAGGGCCTGTGAGCTGCATGACAAGTGTGCGTGAACCCAGCCGGACCCCCTTCAATCGGCCTGCACTCAAAGTGTTGAACTGGTGCTTCACCACCGACCCAAACCGCTGAAACAAGGCCATGAGGGCCGCCTCGGGGAAGGTCACCGGTACGCCGTGAATACTCACAAACATCAAGGGTCCCCATGGATCCAAGATCTCCACAGACACAGCCGAATCCGGAAGAGGAAGCGTGCGGCCATTCCAGCGAGCCACAAACTCCCGGTAAATATGTGACGTGGCAAACGCCACCACAACACGGGTGGGCGACAACTTCTCTAGGCCCAGGAGCTCGGGGACGTCAACATGGAGGACGTCGACGAGGGCAACTTCCACAACGGGCCAGTCCACATCAGCAGAAAAGTCCAGCCGCACAGTGTGTATCCTGCGAATGCGGCTAGTATCAGCCCCGTCCATACTGGCAGGCGGGGCCCCGACCAGCGGGAGCCCCACACTCCTCCACAACAACAGCCACTCAGCAATGGCAGACGACCACTGACGGCCAGAGCTTTTTTGAGATATATACAAGAGTTGTTACATTCTTGTACAGCCACTAGTACGCGTAGCGTTTCGGGCAGGTCCCTGGAATACGATCCCCAGCCGCGAAGAATCGTTTTTTCATCCAAGTACACATTTTACTGTTGCGTTAAACAGAGGCTACAGTTAAGGAATTGCGCCCAGTAAATCCTCCCCGGCCAGGATACGAACCCATGACATAGCGCTCGCGGAACGCCAGGCGAGTGTCTTACCACTACACCACGGAGCTCGACCTCCACACCCTCTGGTGGCGCCAGCGCGACTCACCTATTTACCTTAATGGAACAAAAGTTCTGACCTAACAACCACAAAGGAATTTTAAGATTAGATAATGAGGAAAAAATTTTTTAATGTACAATACATTTACTGTTTCCACTAACTATCTAGTGGCCTCGACGAGGATTTCTGTCCTCGTCGAGGCCACTAGATAGTTAGTGGCCCTTGGGTAAATTTAGTAAATATATACAATAATTGTATATAATTGTAATTATTGGATATTTTCAATTATTATTATAATAATTATCGTAATAATAATATTTTCAATTATTATTATTATAATAATTATCATAATAATAATTGTTGTATTTAATAATTATCACTCTTCCTTCTACTTGGTCTTGAAGGAGGCCGGCCTCGGGTGAAAAGGGGCTGTGACGATCCTTGTCTGGAACCCGTAGGTGCGGGACCGGGACGTCCACCTCCCGAGGGTCGTGCGGCCCAGGCTCTGCTTCAGGAGGCTGGGGTCGTTCATACCCTTGATGGGGTGGTTCTTCTCCGGCCCCGACCACGGCGGTCTCCGGGCTTGGACTCCCTGTGCCCTTCTTCACCACCTTCGAGGTCAACCCCGGAACTCACAGTTCCTGCGACGGCGCTGGAACCAATCGTATTGGCGTATGCCTTTCCATTGGAAACTTTCAGCGCCGTGGAGAGGGGGGACCTGCTGCTTGGGTAACAGCTTCTCCCCCGAATCAACCTACCCTGGCTTTGCTCCCTGGTGAGGCCACTCCAGACCGACAACCAGAGCGCAACTCCATAGTCTCCTGAGACTGATGGATGCCTACTGTCAGCGCATCTTCCGAGCAACAAGGACAGCTACACAGTATCTCTTAGAATTACGTAGGTAAACAACAAATGTAACATATTTGTTTACTACAATGTCGGTGCTGGATGTAGAAGTTGAAAAAACATTGTTTTACTTCGAAATATACTAATTTTATAAGAAAATTCGACGTAAATAGGAGGCAGTAGAGCTCCGATAAGCCAGCGCTAAATCTTCAATATGAAGAATGTTGCTGCTCTCTGATTGGCCAAACGAAACACAGTAGTGACCTCTATCGGCACGCAGGTGAACCAATAAATATCTTCGTAAGTGGACCTACGTGAATTGCACCTAAGCATCTTCTTAGGGCACACTTAGGAACCTTCGTAGCAAACCTCGTTACGAAGAAATACATGGAGCTCCATGAATCTAGGTCCTGGCCCCAGGCAACTGCCCCTGTCTGAAATTTGGATACATAATTTACTAACACCTGGTATACTAAGTAAAAACGGCTATGTCAGGAATATATTAACATTATTAATTTATTAACTTTATCACAGAGAATGGATTTAGTAGTTTTCCAGAGAAAATGGTATGTTGCCACATAAGCAAATCCACTATTTATGTATAATATTTCTCTTGTGAATAACTAAAACCTTCAATCTGGAGGATAAATACAATAAAAGGGATTTTAGGATTTACTCTAATTAAATAATCAGTAAATCGAAAGTCTCCTTCCCTAAGTCGACAAGGACGAATTTGGAACCTTGCTGATGGTTGCGTCCACAGCAGAGCATGGGGAAGGAGACGCCATTGTGTGCATGGGCGACCACACGAGAGCACGCACCACCACCACCCAGTAATACTCAGCGCACTTCTTGAGCTTTGCGACAAAGGAATAGCAAAGTTTCCACCCAACCGACGAGCTCACCGAACCAGGGAAGTGTTGTATCGGGACAATTGTAGTGATTTATATTATTATCCAGTAATTATAACTAATGTATTGGGCAGTTATGACGCCTGTGCACCACCAGAACGGGTAAGCTCTGTTCCTATTATAATTTAATCTCCGCTGAATGTATGCTGTGTGTAGTGGTAACAGTTTACTACTGATAAATTCCTTGGCAGGTGCAGCTCAAGAGAGGAGAGAACATAGTCCTCAATCATGAGGTTTTCTTAAAAGTCGCAATTATGGTTCCAACCAACCAGGTTTCCCAAACGTGACTGAAGGATACCCAGTGCTTATTACTAGGCTATATCGACTCTAGAGCTAAGAAATGACTGTTTTTACTAACTCATTTAGTAGCATAACTAATATTTTGTAGTTTATTGTCATTAACTGGTGTAATAAGCTACCTACGTATACCCCCCCCCCCAAACCTGTGAATCGGATAACACCCAGCAGGACAAATTAAGAAATACATTCCACTTTACAACTATACAGTTCCTTCATAATATACAGTCCATTTTTAATGAATTATATCATATTATTACTACTAGCAGTACCCGGCCACGCGTTGCTGTGGCTCAGTAACGCATGTGTGTTGCTGAGCCACAACAATCTTCCCTGTCCCCAAGTCCTCCCCACCATTCCCCCTCACCCGTCTCCTCGGCCTCCCAATCATTCCCCACTCCACCGTCCCCTCCTCCTCCCACCATTCCCTATTCCACCATCCCTTCTTCCTTCCCACCATGCCCCACTCCCCTGTTTTCCTCCCCACCATTCTCCATTGCCCCATCCCCACCATTACCCCATCAATTGACCCCTCGTCTTCCCCACTCCCTCGTCCGATGCCTTCCCAAATGGTCTGATGTTCCCATCAGAAAATTGGGAACATCATGTGATCTGATGTTCCCACCACTGAAATATAAGAAAATGTGAAAAAATAAAAAAAAATAAACTATACTCGCGAAATGAATAGTATGGTAAATAACACAGCTTTTTTCCAATGCAGTTCACACAATTAAATAAAAATAAAAATAAATAAAAATCTATGAAAATATAATTGATCAATGCAATCGGAAACATTGAAATGGAATTCGTGACATATTTAGTATAGCGAGCATGTTGCTATTATGTGCAACAGATGACGCTGTTTTTCAAAAGCGCATGTTTTTACCCGTCACAGGTGTGGCATCTATATAGTAGATATATAAAAAGACGCGCCTATTCGAATGCAACGTACAGTCAAAATTTCAAAGCAATCGATAGAGAGGTTTCGAAGATTTCCCTCACATGAAAAACACATGCAAAAACAGTTTTTCACAAAAATGCATGTTTTTTTTCCCGTCACAGACTTGACATATATATAGTATATATATAAAAACCTGCTCGGATGCAAATGGAACGTTGTGTGAAAATTTCAAAGCAATTGGTGAAGAACTTTCGGAGATTAGCGATTTTGAACAAACAAACATTACCATTTTTATTTATATAGATTAATAATGTAACAGTTTGCAAGTAAACTCCAGCTGGGACAATTCCCCACAGCACCTGCATGTGACTCACACAGTAATGACATTAATAGGTCACATAATGTCTATTGACCACAAGGATGACACTCCCACAATGTCTATCTTTATCAATCCATATCAATAAGGGGAAGGGTTAACAGATGAACGAAAATTTATTGTTTAATCTTAATATTATAACACGATAATAAAAAAATCACACAAATCCTCCTCTTCCTTACTTTGTACGTTACTTTAAAGTCGAAATATAGAACAAGTTTGTTTATATTCATCAAGCCATGTATGACGGTACATAGAGTGGGGTCATGAGGGGGTCGAGAGAGTGGGGTCATGAGGGGGTCGAGAGAGTGGGGTCATGAGGGGGTCGAGAGAGTGGGGTCATGAGGGGGTCGAGAGAGTGGGGTCATGAGGGGGGTCGAGAGAGTGGGGTCATGAGGGGGTCGAGAGAGTGGGGTCACGAGGGGGTCGAGAGAGTGGGGTCATGAGGGGGGTCGAGAGAGTGGGGTCATGAGGGGGTCGAGAGAGTGGGGTCATGAGGGGGGTCGAGAGAGTGGGGTCATGAGGGGGTCGAGAGAGTGGGGTCATGAGGGGGGTCGAGAGAGTGGGGTCATGGGGGTCGAGAAAATGGGGTCATGAGGGGGGGTCGAGAGAGTGGGGTCATGAGGGGGTCGAGAGAGTGGGGTCATGAGGGGGGTCGAGAGAGTGGGGTCATGAGGGGGGTCGAGAGAGTGGGGTCACGAGGGGGTCATGAGGGGGTCGAGAGAGTGGGGTCATGAGGGGGTCGAGAGAGTGGGGTCATGAGGGGGGTCGAGAGAGTGGGGTCATGAGGGGGGTCGAGAGAGTGGGGTCATGAGGGGGGTCGAGAGAGTGGGGTCATGAGGGGGTCGAGAGAGTGGGGTCATGAGGGTGGTCGAGAGAGTGGGGTCATGAGGGGGGTCGAGAGAGTGGGGTCATGAGGGGGGTCGAGAGAGTGGGGTCACGAGGGGGGTCATGAGGGGGTCGAGAGAGTGGGGTCATGAGGGGGTCGAGAGAGTGGGGTCATGAGGGAAGTCGAGAGAGTGGGGTCATGAGAGGGGGTCAAGAGTGGGGTCAAGAGGGGTCGAGAGAGTGGGGTCACGAGGGGGGTCGAGAGAGTGGGGTCACGAGGGGGTCGAGAGTGGGGTCACGAGTGGGGTCACGAGAGGGGGTCGAGAGTGGGGTCACGAGGGGTCGAGAGAGTGGGGTCACGAGGGGGTCGAGAGAGTGGGGTCACGAGGGGGGTCGAGAGAGTGGGGTCACGAGAGGGGGTCGAGAGAGTGGGGTCACGAGGGGGGTCGAGAGAGTGGGGTCACGAGAGGGGGTCGAGAGAGTGGGGTCACGAGGGGGTCGAGAGAGTGGGGTCACGAGAGGGGGGTCGAGAGAGTGGGGTCACGAGGGGGGTCGAGAGAGTGGGGTCGCGAGAGGGGTCGAGAGAGTGGTGTTGGAAATTCCGACATCAATTACTTGCCCCTGACATACCTAGTTAAAATAGTTATGTCAGGTATTTACTAATAATACTAACATTATTAAATTTATCAAAGAGAAGTGTACCACATGCTTCCCTGGGAACGTGTTGCGTCAGCCAGGTGGCCGAGGTACTTAATGTTTCTCCCAATAAATATAATGTATCCAGTCTATGTATTAAAATATGACGAAAAGTATTTATCAAGACTGGATATAACAATAAATTATGAATGAATAAGCTTCTTCCTCCTATAAGTGTTAAGTAAATCTGAGCAAGTTTTTTTTTTTTTTTTTAATTTTACATGCAAAGCATGCAGTTTAAATACAATAAAAACAATACAAACAATACAGAATACAAAACAGAACAAAATAAAACAATAGACCACCGCCCAGAAGGGCCGACAGCATAGCACAACAAAACAAACACGATAAACGCATAGAAAAATACATTATACATCAAGGCACAAAACATAACACAATGGCAAACTAGCAATCACAGTAACTTCACAAAACAAAACCTTCATAAAACAAAACATACATCAAGAGGCATAACAGGAAACATAACCGGACAAACACAATAAATACCAAACAAAACAAAGAACACGTACAACAGGTAAAGCAATATGAAAACACCAGGTCAAACGTACAGCACAGAAACATTACAGGAATAAAAACACTCACACCAAACCATCCGCCCCGTAACAAAGGGCGAGGCCAAAATAAACAATAATAATAAACAAGCAAAACACGCACACCAGAAAACAAAACAGGTACAAGTAACAACACACATGCACTGGCCTGAAGGACCGAGAATAAAACACAACATAAAGTACATCAAAAAACATAAGACACTTCAGCACAAAACAAAGCAATACAAATTTATATAAAGACACTAAACACCGGCCTGAAGGGCCGACAACAAAAACACAACAATGAACAGAAACATAATGAAACACAGGAAAAAGAAACAATACCAGAAATACAAGAAAAACAACAAAACAACGGTTATGAGAACAAACATAACACCGGCCTGAAGGGCGCACAATGGGTACAACACATTGCAAAACAAACCACAGGTCCAAGCACACAGCAAGCACACAGACTACTCAAGTTTCTCATACTTATCCGGCCACTCCGCCGCCGGGAATCGAATACAATATGCCTCCCAAAGTAACATGATGTCCTCCGAAACAGGTTCATTTTGAACCGTACGAGGATCAGGCATCAACTCCGGCACACCCACAATAAAACACCGAGCCCGCTGAATCCAGATGGAAGAAGGGCACCACGGAACAGGACGCACGCATTCAACAATATCAAACCGCAATGGATTCTTATCATCATACGCCACTCCGGAGGCCAAGATGAGAGGGAAAGGCTCCTTCCCACGAGGCCGGGCAATGGGCAGCGCACTGGGAGCCTCCTCGGCTGCCTCACAGGGCCCCGCGCCAACCACCGAACGTTGAACCTGCAGGGACACCCCACGCTTGGCATCCTTCTTCAGCACCAGCTTGACGCCTCGGCTCGCACCAGAACCCTCACCACCCACGTCTGTAGGAGCAACCACCTTCCACTGCGGAGAACCATCTGCAGGAGAAATAACAGGAGGTAAATCAGACGCACAACCATCGTCAACAGCAGACACATGGACGTCAGCAACCACCGTAGAGCGCGAAGCACCCGGAATCGCCACACAATCGCCCGAAGCTCCACCTGCGTCGAAGTCCTCCACATCAGCCCAAGCAGTAGAAGAACGCCTGGAACGCTTGGGCACCGGCCTCACATCCTCACAGCCGGAGGCTGACCCAGAACCACGGGCATCACAAGCCGTGCGAACCGACGCCCGTCGCAATACGGCAGCAGCCTCAACCACAGGGGAACCGGGCCGCTCACAACAGGACGCTCCGCAGCCCTCCCAACACCCAGCACAACCGTAACACCTGGCGAGGGTGCAGGACCAGGCGCATCAGCTGGAGACGAGGCAGATGAAGACGACTCGCAGAGTCCATCCGGAAGATCCTCGGGAACAACTGGCACAGCGAATTGACCTGCAACACCGGAGGAGGGACAGCAACCACCGGGGCCATGTCGGGTGACGCGGGGGGGGGGGGGCGGCCGCGTCAGCAGCGAACGGGACCTGCCCCTCCTCATCTCCGGAATCCACGCCCTGAGGGAGCGGCGGAAAATCCTCTTCCCGGAACAAGTTGACAGGTGCAGCAGGGGCCTCAGAGCACCCAGCAGCCTGATGCCCTAACTGGCCACATCGGAAACAGGTACGGGGCTGCCGGGCATAATACACCCGAATGTAGTAACCCAGCAAACGGACAGAAGATGGGATATCCGACCGCAGGCGCATACCTAAGGTACGGATGTTCGTCCTCTTCCCAGCATACTTCCCCGAGGAAAGCATGTTCACCCGCACACTGATGACAGTACCATACCTCCCGAAGAAGCGCCGGAGAAGGTCTTCAGGGAACTCCAGGGGCGCACCGTGCACACTGACATAAGTCAGGGCACCACTGCGGTCCGAAACTGCAACAGAGCCAGCGCCATCCGGCATCGGCAATGAACGCCCTTCGTACCGACGGAGGAATTCCCGATACTCCTCCTCCTTCACGAACTTGACAATCACTCGGTGAGTCGTAACAAGCTCAACTCCGTAGACAGCCTCCACGGGGACACGAAGCATGTCACACATCACTAACTCAACGGCTGGATAACCAGCCTTACCAGAGAACTCCAGACCCACGGAATTCTGACGCAGAACAGGAGGAAGGTGAAGGCCCCCCATGTCAGTACCGCCACGTCAGCACGCAGCCAGCCAGGCAACAACTACATAAATGAACATGAAACATTGGTGTGAATAACTGTATGATGGGAGGGGGCAAAGTTGGCGAATACAATGTTGGAGAACTGAGGGAGGGCTGGCTGGGTGTGGCAGCTCTCACTCGCGGTGTTCTAAGTGTGTTGATGGTGAATGTATATAGTGTGTGACAGTGTATAGTGTGTAAATAGATTGTATATATACATAAATTAGCATGATACATAGTAAATATGTGCTGCATATATGTACACAAGTTGTAACAATCGAGGCTTGTTGTAAAAATTATCCAGAATGGTTATCTACACAAGGGAGAATGGGAAGCGGGACCCGCGTGGGAGCATCCCCCAGGGACTTAGCGGTGGAAATAACCACCTTTGTTCCCAAGCTTCATAATGAATCATCCTATGGTACTCACTTATTTAGAGAAATTAACCTTCAGTCATTTTGCATTCAAATTGTATTGTATAGTATTACTGTTTATAATATCAAGAGTATTCTCATTATTAGAAGTTTAAGTCACCATCAGTGACGTCACAAGCAAGAACTAGGCTGGGAGGCGGAGTGACCGGAGGTCATAGGTCACGAGGTTCCATGTCCTCTATTTCTCAAAGGTCAAATAGCTATGTCGTAATTGGGAATAGCTCTTCCTTAAGATGTTTGTGTAATTTAACTTCAGTACAATAAATCAATCAATCCGGATAATTCAGTACGACAGAGGTTAATTGTTATAACTTAAGCCTGGCAAAGTAACTTAGATACTAGCGGAAGAATACAGATCTAGGCCTCTGGGTAGAGGAGAGAGAGGACAGGGCAGTGTAGTTTCAGCAGCAACTGGGAGAGGTCATCCATCTCACCTCTTCCCCAAGGCAACACAACATCTAGCTGTCTATAGAAGGTAAAAGTTGCTTGGAGTTTCTTAGGGATAGGTCACTCATTGCCGTTAATATTCAGTTAGGGAATGAAAAATTATTTAGATTTTGCTTAATTTTTGAATAAATTAATTAGCTTAATGTGTATTTTTATTATTTCCATTTTCTTTTGTATTAATGGTCCTTGTCACGTGGTCCCCACGTGGTCGAGTTGAGGTGGACGCCTATGCTCCTCGAATCTGAGTATATCATTCACATCCAATCAGGATTATCATCCCTGTTGATTTTAGTTAACTCCACACATAAGATCCAAGAGTTTTGGTTTACTAGTGGGGATCAAGCCCCAAGGTTGATTGTTTAGCGTGGTCGATCCAGACCTCGACCATTGCTCATCTGGTTACTGGTCTGGTGGTGGCGGCGGAAAGGAGATCCTAGAACTTTGCTAGAAGTCTATTTTCACGTCATACGGGTTGTAGAATCTCAAGTCGGTAAATCGTCTTGAGACCACGTGGCGTGGAGTCGGCTCGAGTAAAAGTCGTGGGGTCCCTTGGTTAAGAACCAAAGTAAAGAACACGGGTAAAGAGAGAAAAATAGGGTAGAAGGAAGTGAGAACCCGTCCCGGGTTACAATGGTGCACAGCGGTGGTTTCAACAATTTTGTTTGAAATTGTTGAAGGCTCACGCGTCTCGCCATTCGGACACGTGCGTGGATGCTAGGGAGGACAGCCGCGGGCAGGATTAGCAGTGCGCCTCACAACAGTGCGTTTGAGTGGGGATTGGCGAATCTTGCGTTCATGCGGGCTGATACTATTAAGGATTAGTTAGTAAGTAATTTCTGTTCAGTTTTATTGGTTAAGGAGACCGCTCCGAGTTTATTGGACTGGGTACCATACTCGACCCATTGCAATAGATTCAGAGGTGTTGGGAGCCATCATACTCTCAACAGCAGTTCCTTGTGGGCTGTCTGGGCGGATTTATCTGTGGGACGCCAGGAGATAGGTCCGAGGGCGTTGTTAGACGACCCAAAACGCTAAGGAAAAACGTAAATCCGTGAAGGGCGTTGCGGCCTCCGAGGGACGGACTAGTAAACTACCTAGCAACGATTCAACAACTAAGTGATCGCACACTTAGTGGAGGTTGAGTCGCCTCTAGTCTAATTGTTGCTGAAAGCTGCGTGTCGCTCTGTTAGAATCTAGACGGTCGAGACCCCTAGGCTAGGCGCGGGACGGCGAGCCGGTAGGAGCAATTATAGTATTAAGTCGAGTGTATCTTTAAATTAAGTATAGTTAAATTTATAAAGTAATCCCGTTTAATTGCGTTTTCTAGAGATTAAAAAATTTTTCCCCTAAATTCAATCCCCGGTTCCATTTTTGTTTAAGTGTTCAGTATTTTTGTGTATATTAGGCTAAGTGCGTACATTAAGTCTTGCTATTCCGTATTATATTAGTCTAAGTCAGAGGCGTTGGTTCTAGAGCGTAGTTAATCCTCTGAACTTAGGGCTATAGGTCGGTCGCGATAGTTAAGTGAAGGAGTTTAAGGGATAGTAATTTTCGTGTAAGTGTCTGATAGAACTCGTGGAAATATTTCTAAGTATTTTGGGATAAGTTTTCGGCTAAGTCAACGTTGGAAAGTCGTTAACTGTAAATAATTTGTATTAGTAGGTCACGTACATGGTCTGGGCGTCATTAGGATTCCCCAGTCGTTGCGAGTGAAAGTCGTGGGGTCCCTTGGTTAAGAACCAAAGTAAAGAATACGGGAAAAGGGAGAAAAGGGGGTAGAAGGAAGAGAGAATGTGGAAGAAGTAGAAAAATTAATTTCAGCACTTGATTTGCAACATGTTACACAGGCAGATAGGAAGGCACTGAGAGGAGTTTTGCGAAAATTCCCGAAATTATTTGCGACAGAGGATGACCAGATTGGTCTCCTTGATAAGATTGAGCACACCATTCCAACTGGTGATCATTTGCCTGTGTACACGAGACAGTGGAGGTTGCCGGAACAGGCAAAGAACGTTATCAGGGAGGAGTGCCAGAAAATGTTGAGACAGGGCGTGATAGAGCCTAGTACGTCACCGTGGCTCTCTCCTGTTGTGCTAGTTCGGAAACCGGACGGTAGTTATCGGTTCTGTGTTGACTACCGGAAGGTGAACGAAATAACTAAGGGTGATGTGTATCCGTTGCCCCGAATACAGGAGATAATAGATCAATTTGGTGCTGCTAAGTATTTCTCAACTCTTGACGCGAAATCGGCGTATTGGGCGATTCCGGTGGCAGAACAGGATAGGGAAAAAACAGCGTTCTCGGATGGTAGGCACACTTATCATTTCCGTAGGATGCCGTTTGGTTTAAAGACAGCGCCTTCGTCATTTCAAAGGGCCATAAACTACATCCTCAGTCCGGTACTGGGTAGGCATTCTTTAGCGTACCTGGATGAGTTGTGATATATTCCAGGACGTTTGAGGAACACCTACGGGACTTGACTGAGACTTTGACGTTGTTAGATCAGGCAGGGTTCAAGCTGAATGTTCAGAAGAGCACCCTGGCGGCTCAGAAATTCAAATTTCTGGGGTTCCAGGTGTGCCCAGACGGTATCCGACCTGACCCAGATTCTTGCCGCGCCATTGCTGACATGCCTACTCCAAGGACAGCAAAGGACGTGCGTAGGTTTTTGGGGGCGGCCGGATACTTTCGTCGTCATATTGAAGGTTTCGCTGGCATTTCAGCACCCCTGACTGACCTGACAAAGAAAAATGCGAAGTTTGTGTGGAAATCTGAACATGACGAGGCCTATCGCAAACTGAAAGACCAACTAATCACGACACCGGTATTGGCTATTCCTGATTTTGAGAAAGAGTGGGAGGTGCACACTGACGCCAGCGGTATAGCTATTGGCGGGTGCTTAATTCAGCGAGATGCGGATAATTTACCCCATCCAGTAGCCTATTTCAGTAGAAAGGTCAAAGGACCTGAAGTTCGTTATTCAGCTACGGATCGGGAGGCACTGGCAGTAGTAGAATCAGTTAGGTACTTCGAACCTTACCTATTTCAGCGGCACTTCGTAATTTACACAGACCATAGAGCGTTAACACACATATTTAAGAAGCGAACAAAATGCCCACGAATGTCACGCTGGTCTCACGAACTTTCTGCCCACTCATTCCAGATTTTGTACAAGCCTGGTCCAGCACATGTTGTTCCAGATACGCTAAGTCGAAACATAGCGGCGGTTCAAGTTAATGAAAATATTGAAACCATTCCATCAGATAAAATGAGAGAGTACCAGATGAACGAGCCTAGATGGAAAGAAATTATTGAGTATTTAGAAGGAGGAAAATATCCGAAAAAGAAAAAGAATTTACCTATTCATGATTTTGAAATGAAACAGGGCGTCCTGTATTATGTTAATAGCCAGAATGATAGGGCAGTATTTCAATTAGTTATTCCGGACGCGTTGCGGTCATCAGCGTTAAAGCTTGCGCATGCTTCGAAAATTGCAGGGCATCCGGGGGTTTTTAAAACCCACTTAAAGGCAAAGTCTCTATTTTATTTCCCAGGATTACTTTCTGAAGTAATCAATTTCGTGAAGTCGTGCAATCGTTGCCAGAGGAGAAAAGGTACCCTTAAGGTACAAGCCCCACTTCAGGAATTTCCTGAAATTCGTGAACCTTTAGATCGTGTGGGGGCAGATTTGATTGATTTACATCACAGTCATTCAGGGAATAGATACGTGTTGGTGCTAGTTGACCATTTGTCTAGATACACTACACTAGTTGCATTACCTCAGAAGGATTCTCGTACGGTTGCAGATGCGTTCTTGCGTAGGTTCGTTACTGTATTGGACCTCCTAAAGTTTTAGTCTCAGACCGGGTCAAGAATTCAATGGGAATATATTTAGAGAAGTTTGTAAGATTTTAGAGACAACTTCGGCTTTTACAACAGCCTACCACCCACAAGCAAACGGAATGACGGAAAGGACTAATCGTTCAGTCAAGGATATGCTTGCAATCCTTGCTGAACATGACGCAAACACCTGGGATGAACACCTACCCTATGTTCAGTTAGCCTTGAATACTGCCATCCACCAATCAATTAACACCCAACCACTTCATTTGTTTACTGGTAATTCATGCAATTTCCCCTCAGGTCTGCTTAACAGACATAATGTTGCATACGGGGAGGACTATCCTTCAGAGGTCCTTGGAAAAATGAGAAATGCATGGAATATTGCAGCTGAAGCGTCCAAGAAAGCACGGAACAGGTATGCTCATTTTTATGACAAGAAAGTGCGCCCTCTTGAGTTGAAGGAAGGAAGCCTCGTATTGAGAGTGAATGAGGCTGCGCCCGCCAATCAGAGCAGGAAACTAGCTCCGAGGTGGCGAGGGCCGTATAGAGTAATTAAAAGGCGGGGCCGGTGAATCTTGTTATAAAAGGAGTATTCGAGGACCAGGTGGAAAGGACAATTCATGTTAATAAATTGAAACAATATCATGCTAGAGAGGAATTAGAACTGCCTTCAGCGGGTCTAGTTCCTGACTCAGCAGTGCTGACTCATGGCTTCACCGACGAGTCAGGGGAGAGGAGGATGACCCTCTGTCATCGCTCATCAGTAGTCAGGTGCAGTCTCGCCACCCTATGGTGACGAGATCTCGCGCTGTACAGTAAAGTAACTTCCTTGGTTAGTATAATTTAGTATTCATTAGATTTTCCTGTAATGGCAATGAGGTGCACTATACTATACTTAACTCGGGTAGCAACTTTTACCGTGCTCTGGGGTTCCACTTCCACCAAACCCAGAGTATATCTATGCTTCCGCTGTGTTGTGTCTGTCTGTTCCCAGGTCTGATTGGTACACCGACCCAGTTGTTCCAGCCACACGTGAACCCTTGTCTGTAAAGACAGAGGGGGAGGCACGTTACACAAAGCCCTCCCCCCACCAGACCCAGTAACCCATACATCAGTTACTTGGGGATGAGTGACTATCCAAGAGTCACCCGGCCGACGCCTCACGTCACTATACGAGGTTGTCAGGGCCAGCAAGCTGTCCACATTTAGCAGTCACCGGAAGGTGCCATACAACGCCAGGGTAGCTGTCTCAAGATCACCACTCCCACCTGCTGCGTCATCAAGACTGCAGCCATTCCAGCAGTGTTGGGGAGAGGTCAAGAAACTGGAAGCAAGTAGCAGTACTCAAGAGTTTCGCGGAAGATTAATGATTACGTCATCTAAAAGCAACAGGAACGCGGAACTAAGGCGGTCACAGGTGGAAGGCACGGTTTCCCTACAGAGTTCCGGGACTCGCCAATAGAAGGTCGCAAAATTGCCTCCTTTGGCCTTAAGTCGGCGGTACGAGGGATACACATGGTGTTTACGGCCCTAGTAACTGGTGATATCAAGAAANAATAATATTACAGCAAAAAAACTACGAAAAATTAATCAGACATTGAAATAATTAGGTAATTATCTCTTTGTGGAACCCCGGCCTGACAGCTGGCGAGCAAGAGGTCCCTGGGATGCACGCTGAGTCAAGCCTGTTTTTTTGCCAGACTTCCCCACCCTATAGCTGGCAAATATGCCACTTACGATTTTTTATTATTTTTCCATGATCAGTGAACACAACATTAACAGGTTAGGAAGAAAAAAGTTTTTTTTTTTTGTATAAGCCTGTGGGTGTTAAATGGTATATAGCCATGCACCATTTAAGGTTAAGGAAATCCTTGGAGGAGTACAAGTGTTACATGCTTATATGACCTACTTGCATGTAATTACATACTACAAGTGTACATATTGTAACAATATCATATCACAAGATAAAATCACCAAAGGTGAACCTTCGGACAAAATAAAAATGTCCCAACTGGCAGTCAAAAATCAAGGCAACAAAACTCCTCTTCTGCAAAGTGGAAACAGAGTAATGTTGGCTCATATGCTATATCACCCACAGTTAAAGGAACTGTAGGGAATCAAGCTCCCAAGACAGATAAGACAAAAGGAGCTGCAAGTGCCCCAAGATGTTTATTCTGTCAGGAAGCACATACCATTTATCAATGCACAGTTTATGAAGACCATGCCAGTCGAATCAATCAACTGACATCTCTGAACAGGTGCATCTGTTGTCTACAGAAGTACGATACAAGTGAATGTAACACTCAATTGCAGAACTGCCAATATTGTCATAAAAGTGTACATCACACAGCACTCTGTGGTGATATCAACACTCAATCCAGATCACAGACATCCAATAATCAACCTGCATCTCAGGCAAAGCCAAAAGATGATAATACCACAACAGCCATACAAATCTGTACAGTAATGAGTAATGTCAATGCCTTAGATACAGAGATTGTTACCACAGCCATATTACCTACTGCACTGCTGGAACTATGCAATCAAAGAATTTGTATTCAAACTAGAGGCTTTTTTGATCAAGGGTCACAGAAAACCTTTATCGGTAAAAAGATGGCAGAAGATTTACAACTTAAATCTCCAAAGCAAGTATCTACATCCATATCAGGGTTTTTACCAATTCAGGTCTTAGAACCTTCTGGTAGTACAACTCAATGTCTATCTAGGTACATCCCAAAGGACAGTCGAAGCCATAGTAGTTGATATAATTCCTACTGAAATGGAAGTGACTGGTCTGGCAGCCACAACTAAATTCCTAAAAGAAAAAGGAATCCAATTAGCAGATCCTCTGCTCAATTCTGACTACATAGGGGATATCGGAATCCTGATTGGAGCTGACTACTATCATCGATTCATTCTAGGATCAGAGAATCATTTCTATGGGTATGAATTTACTCATATCATCAGGAGGCATATTGATGACAGGACCTATACTAGATCTTGAACCTTCAACTCCTGAAAAATCATATCATATAGAAACTGTAATCGTGGCGTGACTAGGCAAAGAACAGTCACCACTTAATATCCCCCACATGATTGACGATGGATTGGAATCTGTACATCAATTGTGGGAACTTGATGCCATAGGAATAATTCCTGAACAACCAAGTCCTGATGATGTCTGTACATACAATCAGTACTTAGAAACTGTACAGTACCATGATGGACAGTACTGGGTAAGACTACCATGGAAAATCAACCATAAAACCTTACCTACCAACTATCACATGGCTTATAGTCAATTTAAATCTCAATTAGCAAAGCTAAGAAAAAGGCCTGAGCATTTAAAACTCTATCATGAGATTATTGCTCAACAATTAAAGAATAAATTCATTGAAGTCATGAAACACGACAATAAGCAAACAGGCCATTTTTTACCACACACTGCTGTAATGAGAGAATAAAAAACGACTCCTATATGGATAGTTTTTAATTGTAGCTCTAAATCTGGACCCCAAGGAACCAGTCTAAATGATTGTTTACAAACAGGTCCAAGTCTAACTCAGAAATTGTATGACATACTGCTGAAGTTAAGACTTAACAAAATATGCATTTTCAGCAGATATTAGTAAGGCCTTTCTAAGAGTTGGCTTGCAGGAAGAAGATAGAGACTTCACTAAGTTTCTATGGGTAGAGAACCCAGAAGATATCAATAGTCCTATTGTGACTTACAGATTCTTCTCGGTACTCTTCGGTGCGACAAGTAGTCCATTTTTATTGCAAGCAACTCTAGATACTCATCTGAAGAAATCATCAAGTCCCTATAAGGCTGAAATCAGTCAGAATCTATATGTAGATAATTTTCAAGGGACAGTTAACAGTACTACTGAACTGTTACAATTATATCAAGAGGCCAACAAGGAGCTACAAGGTGCCAACATGCCACTACAATCATGGGCCTCTAATAATGCAACATTGAATAATCAAATAGCAAGAGATTACCCTCAATATCACGTACCAGAATCACAAAAGGTGTTAGGTATGGAATGGGATCTAATCTTGGACACAATATCAATCAAATCTGTACCAGTAAATTATTGCATTGCTACAAAAAGGGATTTTCTTTCACAAGTTAGCAAAGTATTCGACCCACTTGGTCTACTAAATCCTTTAACTATCAAGTGGCATTTATTGGTGCAAGAAGCTTGGAAGACTAAAGTCGGTTGGGATGATCCACTACCACTCCAGTTACAAAAAGCTTGGATGGAAGTGACTCAAGAACAAACTTCAGTCGAAAAGATAATCTTTCCGAGAAACTTAGTCGAGGAAAATGATGAAGTATCACTACATGTATTCGCAGACTCGTCAGCCAAAGCTTTTGGAGCTTGTGCTTACTTAGTGACTTCCCATCAATCATATCTTATCACCTCTAAGGCCAGAGTCGCTCCATTAAAAAAGAGGACTTTGCCTCAGATGGAACTAACTGCATTGCTAACTGGCACATGCTTAGCAGTGCATATCAAACAAGTCTTGTCTACCATGAACATCAAAGATGTCATTGTATGGTCTGACAATGAAGCTGTCTTACAGTGGGCTCAAAACGACAACTGTCCAACTTCATATATAAAAAATCGCGTCTCAGAAATTAAAGAAATTAACGCAGGCTTTCAATTGTTGCATGTACCAACAAAAGATAATCCAGCTGATCTCTTATCAAGAAGTATGACGTTTAAACAGTTTGCAAAGGCAGATATTTGGTTTCATGGGCCTCGATGGTTAGTGAATGGTAGTTGGCCGGAACAAAAGCCACATGTCATCACGACACAAACCATAACTACCACCAGGCAGCAAGCTCAAATATCAGTCTTGGATTGTACTCGTTACTCCTCGCTCATCAAATTAATCAATGTAACACAGAACGTGTTTCATTATCTCAGGAAAAGAGGTATAAAATACACTTTTCCAGATGCACTTATCTATTGGGTAAGACAAACCCAAAGAGAAACGTATGGGAATAACTATGAAAATCTTCCGCATAAGTTAAAACACAATCTCAGTCTGTGGATAGACCAAGAAAATCACAATATTCTGCTTTGTGGAGGGAGACTTAAACACGCAGATATCAATCTAAATACCGTGCATCCATGGCTTTTACCAAAAATCATTGGATCATAAGGTTGATTGTGTTACACAACAAATCATCAAACATGGAGGAGTGCTAGACACACTCACACATATCAGACAACAGTATTGGATTCCTCAAGGAAGACAGTCAGTCAAATCAATCTTGAAGAATTGCATGATATGCCGAAGGTACGATGCAAGAACTTGCTCTTATCGAGGCCACCACCACTACCAAAGGAACGAGTGGTCCATCTACATCCTTTCGAGACGACAGGAGTAGATTATACAGTAGCAATATATCTAACAGGGACCGCAGATAAGCAACCTATCAAGGCATACATCTGTCTGTTCACCTGTGCTACCACCAGAGCAGTACATCTAGAGGTAACACCCGATATGACTGCTCAATCATTTATACAAGTTTTCCGCAGATTCGTAGCATGCCGATTATGCCCTAAGCTGATGATTTCAGATAACGGAGCTAACTTGGTAGCTGGAGAAGCATGTCTATGGGAAATCTGTTCCCATCCTGCAGTTACTTCCACACTGGAACAGCGTCATTGCAGATGGAAATTTATCCCTCCGAGAACCCCATGGCATGGAGGATTTTATTAACGGTTAATAGGAACTGTCAAAAGATCCTTGAGAAAATCTCTACACTGTCAGAAAATCAATCTTCAGGAACTCCAGACAGTAATCACGAAAATAGAATCAAGGGTGAATAACCGGCCATTGTTTTACTTGTCTGATGATCCTACTCAACATGAGCCATTAAGTCCTGCCCACCTAATGTATGGAAGACTTCTGACTCCGGTACCATCTCTAGTGGATGATGAGATCAAAGATCCCTCATATGTGGGTCAGAGCGAGTTGGTTCAGGGGTATAAGCATCTGTCCAGCATAATCCAAAAATGGAATGATGTTTGGACAAAAGAATATCTTACATCTCTACGAGAACATCACTATGGGGCCAATGTCCCACATAATATATCTAATCTCCAACCTGGCGATATTGTCTTGGTAGACAGTAATGGCCCTAGGGCTGACTGGTCATTAGGTAAAGTTGTCTCAGTCCATCTAGATAGCCAGGGGATTTTGAGAATAGTCAAAATCCTGTCTAAAGGAACAACTTCCCTGAAGACATTGGACAAACTCATCCACATGGAATCAGTGCGTCAGGTGCATTTAGATCCTGAGAGACCTCAAGACACTCTAACTCCACATGACCCACAGACTCCTAACAGACACAATCGTCCACAACGGACAGCCGCACAAAAGTGCAAGCAAAATTTGCACTTGTATTATCAATCCGATGGAGAGTAAATAAATGCATATGCTTACTATTGTCCTTAGTATTGGACTCTGTGCCAGTTCTCTTCCTCTGGAAGATGTGGGACATTTTACCCATCATATCTTTACCATCATCTAAGAAATGTATTATTTCTATATCATATCTATATCATATCTAAATCATATCTATATCATATCTAAATCATATCCGAATCATTATAGATTCATTATACATCTTGATCCTAGATGACAATGCCACTATGATCACGTACACCATAGGGCCCTATAGGTGCCTATGTGACTTTGTGCATGATCTCTCAAGGATCCATACGCTTCTGGAAGGATTTTTAATTAAAAAACTTTTGGAACATGATTCGATTTCCGGTAGGGATTATATATCGAATCCTTAATAAGAATCAGTAGTGCTAGCAAGTACTACTTATAATCTTTAAATCCTATATCTAATTATATTATAATCACATCTTATCTCAATCATAAGTCTAGACAGTAAAAATAATCAGTCAATATTCATAGAAGGCTACCGTGCTCTGGGAGCATGGGGGGGGGGGCGATGGCTGGGAGAGAAGCGACCACCACGGGTCTGTCTAATTACCACAAGCTACACAAGCTTCACAAAGCTTCCTGGCAATACATTAGTAATGAATAAATATGATATGTTAGGTTAGGCTGACCTAACCTAACCTAACCTAACCTAACCTAATCTAACCTAACCTAACTTAACCAAACCAAACCTAACCTAACCTAACTGACGCTTGGATCGTCGACTTGATTTGGCATCACCAGCTCTTTATTTTTGTCTAATTTCTTTATAAAAAAAATACTTTTTTAGATTAAAATTATGTTTTTTTGTGTGTTGTACATTCAGCACCAACATTATAATGAGTAAATATATCATATTTATTCATTACTAACGTATTGCCAGGAAGCTTTGTGAAGCTTGTGTAGCTTGTGGTAGCTTGCGGTAATTAGACGGACCGCCCACCACACCCCGCGGGACTACGCGTTTGTTGACAACACAGTGAACAAGTGTGAGGGTACCTTAGCAAACATTACTTAGCTCAGGACATCTTATCGAATTATCTTTATCACCAGTGAACACTTTCTAGAACTGGGGGAGTACCTGGACAATATCAACAAGGAAAATTCCTAGAACATTTATATCTATATAAGAGTGTATTGTGGCGCACACATTGACACTGCCTCCACCTCCAATATCATTCTTCTGCAACTGCTATTAAGAACAATCACGTAGCAACGCTACTAGATCATCATACAGCAAAGCTGTGATATAAAATATCGTGCCTAAACTCACAACAAAAGAGTTATCAAGTCTGGCACACTGTCAGACAGGCACTCTGGCAGGCAGAGAAATTGAATTGAAATTGAAATAAGTTTATTGATGTAAAATACACACAAAGGGATGAGATAGCTCAAGCTATTCTCACCCCGTTCAGTACATATACACACATCACAAACCATAAACATATTACGTAACATTCTGAGAGATAACATATACATTTCCTCCTTCACAAGTAGTATGGTATCAGACGTACACACAAATACTTTTATGACCTAGGTATACTGTGTAGACATTTGCAAGAGACATGCAGATAAGTCAAAAATATTACAGTCTTGGTGCAAAATTCTTATATCTCTCAAGAATATCATCAACCTTTCCGTGTGTGACACATCCAGGCTATTTGTTCAGGAACAGTCCTTATCTCAGTGTTTCTATATACATTAATCAACGGACAATCAAGAACATAATGGGCAAGGGTGTGAGACCTTAACATACCACATAGTTTACACTTCGTGTCATTATCATGAACACCTATCCCATATTCCCAGTAATATTGTACCCAAGCCTGAGCCGCATGTAACAGAGTCACTCCAAGCATTTCTCCTTTTACCATAAGTGAAATGAGTGTTTTGACTCACATGTATGTTGCAGGTTGACTTCTCTCATACATTATATCTNCAGGAGGACGGCTGACCCCTCACCCAGCGTCAGGAGGACGGCTGACCCCTCACCCAGCGTCAGGAGGACGGCTGACCCCTCACCCAACGTCAGGAGGACGGCTGGACCCCTCACCAGCGTCAGGAGGACGACTGACCCCTCACCCAGCGTCAGGAGGACGGCTGACCCCTCACCCGCGTCAGGAGGCGAGGACGACTGACCTCTCACGTATTGCCCATTTTTCCAATATATATATATAATATAATATATATATATATATATATATATTATATATTAATATATATATAATATATATATATATATATATATATATATATATATATATATATATATATATATATATATATATATATATATATATATATCAGCACCAGCACTCCAACCACCACCTTCTAAAGCCCACAACCAATCCAGCTGGGATGATCCCAATGTTGACCAGACGGCGGCAACATGAAACGTAACAGGGGGCACCCAGGACCTGTAGGTAACAGGGACACCCAGGACCTGTAGGTAACAGGGGGCACTCCAGGACCTGTAGGTAACAGGGGACACCCCAGGACCAGCAGGTAACAGGGGGCACCCCAGGACCTGTAGGTAACAGGGACACCCCAGGACCAGCAGGTAACAGGGGGCACCCCAGGACCTGTAGGTAACAGGGGACACCCCAGGACCAGCAGGTAACAGGGGGCACCCCAGGACCTGTAGGTAACAGGGGGCACCCCAGGACCTGTAGGTAACAGGGGGCACCCCAGGACCTGTAGGTAACAGGGGCACCCCAGGACCTGTAGGTAACAGGGGGCACCCCAGGACCTGTAGGTAACAGGGGGCACCCCAGGACCTGTAGGTAACAGGGGGCACCCCAGGACCTGTAGGTAACAGGGACACCCCAGGACCTGTAGGTAACAGGGGCACCCCAGGACCTGTAGGTAACAGGGACACCCCAGGACCTGTAGGTAACAGGGGCACCCCAGGACCTGTAGGTAACAGGGGGCACCCCAGGACCTGTAGGTAACAGGGGGCACCCCAGGACCTGTAGGTAACAGGGGCACCCCAGGACCTGTAGGTAACAGGGGCACCCCAGGACCTGTAGGTAACAGGGACACCCCAGGACCTGTAGGTAACAGGGGGCACCCCAGGACCTGTAGGTAACAGGGGCACTCCAGGACCTGTAGGTAACAGGGGGCACCCCAGGACCTGTAGGTAACAGGGGCACTCCAGGACCTGTAGGTAACAGGGGCACCCCAGGACCTGTAGGTAACAGGGGCACCCCAGGACCTGTAGGTAACAGGGGACACCCCAGGACCTGTAGGTAACAGGGGGCACCCCAGGACCTGTAGGTAACAGGGGCACTCCAGGACCTGTAGGTAACAGGGGCACTCCAGGACCTGTAGGTAACAGGGGGCACTCCAGGACCTGTAGGTAACAGGGGCACTCCAGGACCTGTAGGTAACAGGGGCACTCCAGGACCTGTAGGTAACAGGGGGCACCCCAGGACCTGTAGGTAACAGGAGCACCCCAGGACCTGTAGGTAACAGGGGGCACCCCAGGACCTGTAGGTAACAGGGGGCACCCAGGACCTGTAGGTAACAGGGGGCACCCCAGGACCTGTAGGTAACAGGAGCACCCCAGGACCTGTAGGTAACAGGGGGCACCCCAGGACCTGTAGGTAACAGGGGGCACCCCAGGACCTGTAGGTAACAGGAGCACCAAAGGACCTGTAGGTAACAGGGGGCACCCCAGGACCTGTAGGTAACAGGGGGCACCCCAGGACCTGTAGGTAACAGGGGGCACCCCAGGACCTGTAGGTAACAGGAGCACCCCAGGACCTGTAGGTAACAGGGGGCACCCCAGGACCTGTAGGTAACAGGGGGCACCCCAGGACCTGTAGGTAACAGGGGGCACCCCAGGACCTGTAGGTAACAGGGGCACCCCAGGACCTGTAGGTAACAGGGGGCACCCCAGGACCTGTAGGTAACAGGGGCACCCCAGGACCTGTAGGTAACAGGGGGCACCCCAGGACCTGTAGGTAACAGGGGCACCCCAGGACCTGTAGGTAACAGGGGCACCCCAGGACCTGTAGGTAACAGGGGCACCCCAGGACCTGTAGGTAACAGGGGCACCCCAGGACCTGTAGGTAACAGGGGACACCCCAGGACCTGTAGGTAACAGGGGCACCCCAGGACCTGTAGGTAACAGGGGCACCCCAGGACCTGTAGGTAACAGGGGACACCCCAGGACCTGTAGGTAACAGGGGCACCCCAGGACCTGTAGGTAACAGGGGCACCCCAGGACCTGTAGGTAACAGGGGCACCCCAGGACCTGTAGGTAACAGGGGACACCCCAGGACCTGTAGGTAACAGGGGCACCCCAGGACCTGTAGGTAACAGGGGCACCCCAGGACCTGTAGGTAACAGGGGGCACCCCAGGACCTGTAGGTAACAGGGGGCACCCCAGGACCTGTAGGTAACAGGGGGCACCCCAGGACCTGTAGGTAACAGGGGCACCCCAGGACCTGTAGGTAACAGGGGCACCCCAGGACCTGTAGGTAACAGGGGGCACCCCAGGACCTGTAGGTAACAGGGGCACCCCAGGACCTGTAGGTAACAGGGGCACCCCAGGACCTGTAGGTAACAGGGGGCACCCCAGGACCTGTAGGTAACAGGGGGCACCCCAGGACCTGTAGGTAACAGGGGGCACCCCAGGACGCACTTCAACTTCTGCGAGAAGTTCCCATTATGTTGTTATTGCCCCCTAATTTGCATAGTTATAGGATATGGGCAAGTGAGCCAGGTCACTGTTGTGTGTGGCACTGTAGACTGTTGTCACAGTCCTGGCACTGTAGATTGTTGTCACAGTCCTGGCACTGTAGACTGTTGTCACAGTCCTGGCACTGTAGACTGTTGTCACAGTTCTGGCACTGTAGACTGTTGTCACAGTCCTGGCACTGTAGACTGTTGTCACAGTCCTGGCACTGTAGACTGTTGTCACAGTCCTGGCACTGTAGACTGTTGTCACAGTCCTGGCACTGTAGACTGTTGTCACAGTCCTGGCACTGTAGACTGTTGTCACAGTTCTGGCACTGTAGATTGTTGTCACAGTTCTGGCACTGTAGACTGTTGTCACAGTCCTGGCACTGTAGATTGTTGTCACAGTTCTGGCACTGTAGATTGTTCTCACAGTCCTGGCACTGTAGACTGTTGTCACAGTCCTGGCACTGTAGACTGTTGTCACAGTCCTGGCACTGTAGATTGTTGTCACAGTTCTGGCACTGTAGACTGTTGTCACAGTTCTGGCACTTTAGACTGTTGTCACAGTTCTGACACTGTAGACTGTTGTCACAGTTCTGGCACTGTAGATTGTCACAGTTCTGGCACTGTAGATTGTCACAGTTCTGGCACTGTAGATTGTCACAGTTCTGACACTGTAGATTGTTCTCACAGTTAAGCCACTGATACAAATCTGAGTCGTTGCTCGAGTGCAATGTAAACCTGTTATTACGTACACCGTACACCCAACACTGTACCCTACACCCTCCCTGTACACCCAACACTGTACCCTACACCCACCCTGTACACCCAACACTGTACCCTACACCCATCCTGTACACCCAACACTGTACCCTACACCCATCCTGTACACCCAACACTGTACCCTACACCCACCCTGTACACCCAACACTGTACCCTACACCCACCCTGTACACCCAACACTGTACCCTACACCCACCCTGTACACCAACACTGTACCCTACACCCACCCTGTACACCCAACACTGTACCCTACACCCATCCTGTACACCCAACACTGTACCCTACACCCATCCTGTACACCCAACACTGTACCCTACACCCATCTTGTACACCCAACACTGTACCCTACACCCACCCTGTACACCCAACACTGTACCCTACACCCATCTTGTACACCCAACACTGTACCCTACACCCACCCTGTACACCCAACACTGTACCCTACACCCACCCTGTACACCCAACACTGTATCCTACACCCACCCTGTACACCCAACACTGTATCCTACACCCATCCTGTACACCCAACACTGTATCCTACACCCAACACTGTACCCTACACCCATCCTGTACACCCAACACTGTACCCTACACCCAACACTGTACCCTACACCCAACACTGTACCCTACACCCAACACTGTACCCTACACCCATCCTGTACACCCAACACTGTACCCTACACCCATCCTGTACACCCAACACTGTACCCTACACCCATCCTGTACACCCAACACTGTATCCTACACCCATCCTGTACACCCAACACTGTACCCTACACCCATCCTGTACACCCAACACTGTACCCTACACCCATCCTGTACACCCAACACTGTATCCTACACCCATCCTGTACACCCAACACTGTACCCTACACCCATCCTGTACACCCAACACTGTACCCTACACCCACCCTGTACACCCAACACTGTACCCTACACTCAACACTGTACCCTACACCCACCCTGTACACCCAACACTGTATCCTACACCCACCCTGTACACCCAACACTGTATCCTACACCCACCCTGTACACCCAACACTGTACCCTACACCCATCCTGTACACCCAACACTGTACCCTACACCCACCCTGTACACCCAACACTGTACCCTACACCCTCCCTGTACACCCAACACTGTATCCTACACCCACCCTGTACACCCAACACTGTACCCTACACCCATCCTGTACACCCAACACTGTACCCTACACCCATCCTGTACACCCAACACTGTACCCTACACCCACCCTGTACACCCAACACTGTACCCTACACCCTCCCTGTACACCCAACACTGTACTCTACACCCACCCTGTACACCCAACACTGTACCCTACACCCATCCTGTACACCCAACACTGTACCCTACACCCATCCTGTTCACCCAACACGTACCCTACACCCATCCTGTACACCCAACACTGTACCCTACACCCACCCTGTACACCCAACACTGTACTCTACACCCATCCTGTACACCCAACACTGTACCCTACACCCATCCTGTACACCCAACACTGTACCCTACACCCATCCTGTACACCAAACACTGTACCCATATTCGTTGCTTTCTTTGGTTGCAGTTATACACAGTAGACACTTCAGTAGTTTTATTGAGAGAGGCAACAAAGGTGTTTATCTGGCCAGCCGAGGTCCAACCTACACTGGGACTGTGGGAATACTGAGGCCTGCTGGGAGCACGGCTGGTGCCGGCTCTGTCTGGCATGACGTCAGAGGCCTACTCGCCTGTGATTGGTTATGTCTCAACCGTCAGACAATTTGAGTATTAACACCGCTCGAACACGTACCAAGTCGACGTCCCTTGTCGACAAGCTCTGGCTAGCTATATAGTAATTTTTTTTAATTTTGCCCCAAGGGCGAGTTTATTGGGCAGCGCCACTCATCTTGTGAGTGGACACACCGCCATAGCAGCATGTACAACACTCCCCAATAGGAAGAAAACCCGCTGGGTTGTTCATCCTGTCACTTGTACCCAGACACAGCTGGGACTTGCTTAACTGTCTCAAGTGAACAGCTCCTCAAACAAGAAGATTAACATCTATCAACCCTTAAAAGCTTACGTTATCTTGCGGGTGCAAAATGGGGAAATCTTTTAAGAACAGTATCAATATTTGACAGATAGTGTTTTCCTAACTCAAACAATGTGGGGGTTTATTAATCTACACATATTTCTGATGTCTCAGGTGTTCACATTCACGTAGATAGTGGTCAAGGCGGTGTCCATCACTCTCACCACAGATTCTGCAACTTCGCTGCTCAACTGTTGTTTCCATTCCATATCTCCATGGATATCTGTATCCAAGACGGATTCTCGCTATTACTGATACTCTCCCTCGTCCTCCTCCTCTTCGGCTATAATGATTGGGATTGCCAGCTGCAACCATGTTGTACCATCGTATTCACNCTATTGGAGCAAGACCATACAGTGCCAACACCTTTATTCGGTAAATATATGTCACGAGACAGGTTTCAGATACTCCTCAGGTGTCTACATTTTGGAAGTGTTCAGGACCGAACACCTGATGATAGACTGTGGCGAGTGAGGCACTACATGAACGATGTTATTGGAAAATTCAGAGATTTTTACGTACCAGCACAGAAGCTGGTGGTTGATGAATCTCTCGTACTTTTCAAGGGACGTGTTCCATTCAAACAGTACATTCCCTCAAAACGAAAACCGATTTGGCCTGAAATTTTTTGTTCTTTGTGATTGTGAGACAGGATACGTGTTACACATGATTTTGTACTCGGCTAGTGATGTAGACATTCCCGGTAACGACGAACATGGATTCTCGGGGGTGTAGTGAAGACCATCATGGCTCCGTGGATGAACAAGGGACACATTTTATACACGGATAATTACTATACAAGTCCCTTGCTAGCTCGGTTCTTGCTAGAAAATAGAACCGGATTGGTTGGTACAGTAAAGCCACAACGAAGGGAAATGCCTGTGTTTGACACCGACATTGCAGTTGGTGAGTGTCAGAGAAGGAAATGTGATAACATTCTGTCAGTTCGGTGGAAAGACAACGAGAGGTGAACTTGTTGACAACAATTCATGATGGAACAATGGTGAACAGTGGGAAAGTGAGCCATAAAACAAACGCACCACTATATAAGCCAGACTGTGTTTTAGACTATAATATCAACATGCGGTTGATTGATAAATCAGACATGATGATTGGCACTGCAGAGTGTGTGCGGAAGACATGTAGGTGGACGAAAAAGTGTTCTTCCATCTTGTGGACATGAGCATGCTGAACTGTTTCAACATGTACCTTGTGAGGACTGGACGTAAGCCCACTTTCCGTGACTTTGTATTTGATGCTGCAATACAGTTATTAGGAAAGTTTGCAAAAGATGTCCCAGGGATTCAGCGGCCCATCATAAACCCAGTGTTGCAGCATGCTGGTACTCCACGCCTCGCTCACACTGAAGGCTTCCTAGCTCACAGACTCGAGTATTTGCCACCAGCTAAGACGCGTGCAATAGGCCAACGTGATTGCTTGGTGTGTAAAACAACGACACGTAGAGACAGAAACGGAAGCTTGTACAAACATGGTGTGAAACGTGTGGTATCCCATTATGTGCTGTCGACTGCTTCAATGACTACCACAGTCTAGAAAACTTCTAAGTGTGCTGCAAAGTGTGTACAGCGTGTGCGAGTGTGTAAATATGTAAACATATAAACAGTTAGCGTGTGCGTGTGTGTAAATATCTAAAAATATAAGCAGAACATACAATATAATAGACTGTAATGACATATTATATTGCCGTAATTGAAAACAGATGTGTGCGCCTGTGTATACTCAAATATGCAACAATTATTGATACAAATATGTTCAAACATTATTTGAAACAAATTAGTGCAAAATAAATGGATAAAATGCGCCTAGACATTGTAAATAAATAGCGCGAAAATATATTTGTGGCAACTCTGGCTGTTGCGGGACCCGCGCAACGCCTCTCAGGCGTGTACTGCATGAGCGAACATGCAGAGTGTGACGTCACCACGCAACTTGCGGCTCTATTGCAACAAAGTAAGTACAATAGATTTTTTTTTATTTTTCCCGTGATCAGTGAACGAAACTTAACAGATTAGCAAAAAAAAAAATTTTTTTTTTTCAAAATGACATGCGCCTGTGCGGATAGCAGTATATTAGACCCTAGCATGTTAAGGGTTAATGCAGTCCATCCGTTCCCTACTCTGACACTGAAAAAGTTTCTTCTAACGTCTCTGTGGCTCATGTGGGTACTCAGTTTCCACCTGTGTCCCCTGTTCGCGTCCCCCCATTGTTGAATAGTTTATCCTTGTCTACCCGGTCGATTCCTCTGAGGATTTTGTAGGTTGTGATGTTTTATGCAAAGATACCTCCCAATAAAAAAATGAGGCTCCACCTAGTTTATTTCCCCAGAATAATGAACCCTCAGTACTATTCATATAAAACAAATAGAGCAAGAATAGAGTAATTTTGGGAATTCCATTTTTGTACGGACTACCCCCGCCATAGTTCACATTTTCCTTAATTTTGATTCCCCCCCCCCCCCTCAAAAAAGGGACAGCAAGCTGGTTTCTTGTTCCTCACTTGAACAACTATCTCGCAAAAATATATATTTATATGAAAAATAAACATATCTATATTGTCATTAAGTATAAACATATTTATTTCTCATCATATTTTATATAAAAAATGTATCTAATATGTTAAAAAGTATTTGTATACCATGATGTTTTATAGTAATTGTTACATAAACAGTTTATTGCCTTAATATAAATTAATATTTTGAGGAAACAGTCTCGGATGGCATTCACACTTAAATTATACAAGTACTTTATAAAATATAGAGAAGGCTTGTCAAAATACATGTTTTGAAAATATGTATTACCTCCAGTTATAGGAATGATAAATTAGCTTTCTGAGTATTACTCAATACATCTTTTGTTCTCTCTCTCTCTCTCTCCTCTCCTCTCTCTCTCTCTCTCTCTCTCTCTCTCTCTCTCTCTCCCTCTCTCTCTCTCTCTCTCTCTCTCTCTCTCTCTTCTCTCTCTCCTCTCTCTCTCCCTCTCTCTCTCTCTCCTCTCTCTCTCTTTCTGTGCTTGTGTCTGAAGACAGACATAGTGTCAGCGTGGACCGTGATTTTATTGCCAGTATCCCGGAATATTTAAGTGACATAGAGACCTAAACTTAGCTTTGGTCCCATGCAGTGTACAGCAACACGTTGATCAGCTTCTCGTAGTGAATTTTTATTGCGTTAGATAAGATAAAAAGATCGATTCCATGTAGCAACACCAGTGCCACGAGCGAGGACACCAGGTGGAAACCTGATAACCAAAATTGGATTATCGACGACCCTGATCATAAGGATAACAATCCATTACTCGCCTGGATGTGCTGATTGGGAAGGCTTGGCAGTTAGATATTGCTTTCTAAGTCAACGAGCCGGTGTACGGAGCGAGTTAAAATATAAATTTCATCAATATTTCATCGATGTTTAGAAATCTCAATTGGCTCATTCAGGGTAGGAAGTTTTTGACACTTATGTGACATGGGTCTTGGGATCATCTCTACTCTCACTCTCCCAAAACACTCCCCCATATCTCATACTACTCCCATATCCCATACTCCTCCCATATCCCTCTCTCTCCCACAGTCACACAGTCCCACACACCCCACCCAACATATACACGCAAATACTCACCTCCCTACACACAATGTGTGTGTAGAGAGATTTTAGTGATCTGCTAAAAATCTACGTGCAGATTTTAGTGATCAGCTGGAGGTCTATTGTTAGCACACTGGCCAGCCACCTGGTTAGCCCAGGTTCGATTCTCTCATAGAGGAAGTGTGTTGTTTGTTAAATATAACGTGTGCGTTCGCCCCAATGGCGTCATTAGGGGGACTGGGTTTCGCGGAAAAGTCACCCGATTCCCAATACTTTGTTTTTAACGATCTGCGTGATGCATTGGTTAGTGCACTGGCTTGCCACTGGCTTAGCCTGAGTTTGCTCAGGCTAACCTGAGCCTGATAACATAGCCTGAGAGTTATCTTGAGGTTATCTTGAGATGATTTCGGGGCTTAGTGTCCCCGCGGCTCGGTTCTCGACCAGGCCTCCACCCCCAGGAAGCAGCCCGTCACAGCTGACTAACACCCAGGTACCTATTTTACTGCTAGGTAACAGGGGCATAGGATGAAAGAAACTCTGCCCATTGTTTTCTCCGGCGCCCAGGATCGAACCCGGGACCACAGGATCACAAGTCCAGTCTGCTGTCCGCTAGTCCGACCGGCTCCCTGGGGATGAGGTCAAAAGGAATCTGTTGGAGCTGAATGTGACAAAGGCGGTTGGGCCCGACAGAATCTCACTGTGGATACTAAAATAAGGTGCAGAAGCACTAAGTGTGCCACTCTCTATGGTGTATAACAGGTCACTGCAAACAGGAGACCTATTGGAAAGCTGAAAGACAGCTAATGTAGTCCCAATACACAAAAAGGGTGACAGGCAAGAGGCACTGAACTACAGGCCTGTTTCCCTAACTTGAATACCATGCAAGGTGATGGAGAAGATCGTAAGGAAAAGGCTTGTAGAGCAGCAGGAGGGAAATAGCATTGTAACACACCACCAGCATGGATTCAGGGATGGTAAATCGTGCCTCGCAGGTTTAATAGAATTCTATGACCAGGCAGCAAAAATCAGGCAAGAAAGAGAAGGGTGGGCAGACCGCATTTTTTTGGACTGTCAGACAGCCTATGACACAGTCCCCGATAAAAGGCTGTTACAAAAGTTGGAGAAACAGGCAAGAGTAAAGGGTAAGGTGCTCCCGTGGATAAGGGAGTATCTAAGCAACAGGAAACAGCGGGTAACTGTGAGGGGGAGACATCAGAGTGGCGAGATGTCATTAGCGGAGTCCCACAGGGCTCAGTACTTGGACCCATCCTGTTTCTAATATATGTAAACTATCTTCCGGAGGGTATAGACTCGTTCCTCTCAATGTTTGCTGATGATGCTAAAATTATTAGAATGGTCAAGACAGAGGAAGATAGACAGAGACTACAGGACAAACTGGAGGAATGGTCTAGAAAATGGCTACAGAAGTTCAACTCAGGGAAGTGTAAAGTAATGAAATTAGGCGAAGGGAGCAGGAGGCTGAACACTAGGTACCATCTGGGAGGTGAAACCCTGCAGGAGTCAAATAGAGAGAAAGATCTGGGGGTTATCACACCGAACCTGTCCCCAGAGGCCCACATCAAAAGGATATCATCAGCGGCATATGCTAGACTGGCCAACATAAGAACTGTCTTTAGAAACTTGTGTAAGGAATCATTCAGGACCCTGTATACCACATATGTAAGACCAATCCTGGAATATGCAGCTCCAGCCTGGAGTCCATACCTAGTTAGACACAAGACAAAGTTAGAGAAAATTCTGAGGGATACCACCAGACTAGTCCCGGAACTGAGAGGTATGAGCTAAGAGGAAAGGCTACTAGAGCTGAACATCACGTCCCAAGAAAACAGAAGAGTAAGGGGAGACATGATAACCACCTACAAAATTCTCAGAGGAATTGCCAGGGTGGACAAAGACAAATTCTTTAGCGCTGGTGGAACACGAACAAGGGGACACAGGTGGAAACTTAGTACCCAGATGAGCCACAGAGACAGTAGAAAGAATTTTTTCAGTGTCAGAGTAGTTAACAAATGGAATTCATGGCGCTGCCCAATAAACTCGCCCCTCGGGGCAAAATAAAAAAAAATGGAATTCGTTAAGCAGTGATGTGGTGGAGGCAGACTCCATACACAGTCTCAAATATAGATTTGATAGAGTCCAGGAGGCTCAGGAATCTGTACACCAGTTGATTGACAGTTGAAAGGCGGGACCAAAGAGCCAAAGCTCAATCTAGATTTCTTGTTGAGCAAGCACAACTAGGTGAGGGCAGATATAATCAAATAAACAATGATGGAGTCAGAGTTTGTCTCCTGTGGATTCCTTCCCATATTGGTCTCCGAATGCATGATACAACTGATGAGTTGGCCAAAACTTTTGCTCGTAAAGATGAAATTGATTACCATCTTGGACAGCCTTTGATCAGCCCGAGGGCAGCAATATTCCGGGAACTTCAGCAAAATCTTGCGGACTTAAGGAAGAGTGAAATTCACACCAATTGCTCATAGGATCCTTTACTCATAAGCAGGTCATATGAGCCTTTATTCATAAATAGGTCATATGAGCCTTTATTCACAAACAAGCCATTTATGAATAAAATGTCCTGTTTATGAGAAAACAGGCCTTCTGTTCCCAGCTTTGAGGTAAACTCCGGAGCTGGAGTCCCTCGGGCAGTTCGTTGTCGCCTTCAACCTCGTTCTGACAGTTCCTGCGACGGCGCTGGAACCAATCGTATTGGCGTTTACCTTTCCACTGGGGACTTTCAGCGCCGTGGAGAGGGGGGGCGGGGATCTGCTGCATGGGTAACAGCTTCTCCTCTGTATCAACCTACCCAGGCTTTGTGCCCTGAAGAGTTCTCTGCAGACCGATAACCAGAGCTCAACTCCATAGTCTCCTGAGACTGATGGATGCCTACTACTACTCCATCTATCATTATTATATTATGCAGGAAGTACCGCACGTCTATGGGGCATCCAATAATGTTAGCAGACTTCTAGATGTTACCACTGCTAACCTTAGGCTCGGCTACAAGTACCTCTGGCAGTCTGTAACATCTGCTGATGTAGATCTGACTAAATGTAAACTCTGTCAGCAGAACTACTCACATACTTTGCCTCATTATATAATGGAATGTGAATAAATCGTTAAATTTAGAGATAACACCATCAATGGTGTCCAAGAAATGTGTAAATACTTCATTCATAATGATGTACTGCCAGGAATCTTAGCCAAGTATCTAAAGTGTGCTTACTGTAGCTGCCGCCCAGTTGGGTGGGTGTGGAGCACATGACTGTAAAGCTGCCGCCCAGTTGGGTGGGTGTGGAGCACATGACTGTAAAGCTGCCGCCCAGTTGGGTGGGTGTGGAGCACATGACTGTAAAGCTGCCGCCCAGTTGGGTGGGTGTGGAGCACATGACTGTAAAGCTGCCGCCCAGTTGGGTGGGTGTGGAGCACATGACTGTAAAGCTGCCGCCCAGTTGGGTGTGCGTGGAGCACATGTCTGTAAAGCTGCCGCCCAGTTGGGTGGGTGTGGAGCACATGACTGTAAAGCTGCTGCCCAGTTGGGTGGGTGTGGAGCACATGACTGTAAAGCTGCCGCCCAGTTGGGTGGGTGTGGAGCACATGACTGTAAAGCTGCCGCCCAGTTGGGTGGGTGTGGAGCACATGACTATAAAGCTGCCGCCCAGTTGGGTGGGTGTGGAGCACATGACTGTAAAGCTGCCGCCCAGTTGGGTGGGTGTGGAGCACATGACTGTAAAGCTGCCGCCCAGTTGGGTGGGTGTGGAGCACATGACTGTAAAGCTGCCGCCCAGTTGGGTGGGTGTGGAGCACATGACTATAAAGCTGCCGCCCAGTTGGGTGGGTGTGGAGCACATGACTGTAAAGCTGCCGCCCAGTTGGGTGGGTGTGGAGCACATGACTGTAAAGCTGCCGCCCAGTTGGGTGGGTGTGGAGCACATGACTGTAAAGCTGCCGCCTAGTTGGGTGGGTGTGGAGCACATGACTGTAAAGCTGCCGCCCAGTTGGGTGGGTGTGGAGCAAGACTAGTAACTGTGTGACTCACCATAGATGTAAAGTGTCCTGTATAGTGACAGTTGTGAGCCTCTTGTTGAATCATTTGTGATATAACAAGATTATGATATGTATATGTATTTGTGTAAATGCTTGTACATATACATACATGTGTCTGTCACTGCAACAATAGTGTAACAGCTTCACAAGACTGTCACTGGCTTAGCTACACCAACTATGGGGTTGTTCCTGAACCCATTATGTGCCTCTGTAACCCTTTCCACCACCACCCACGGCAAGGGTATGGGGTGCAAAATAAAGAAAGAATTTGAATCTTTCTGTCCCAGTTGCTTGGCCTGGATGACAGAGCGAGTCACGCTGGTCTGTGCACGTTCTCAACTTCTAAGCTATTGGCCATATTTCCCTCTCCTCCACCGTTCCAAATCCTATCCTGATCCGTTCAGTGCCCTGTACAGTAACTGCCACTCTCCTCCCTCTCTATATTGCTCTCATGTTTCGTCTTACACGAGCACATTATTTTCAGCTGAAACTTATTATATTCGGGGGAGACCTACGTATTCTCGTCTCTCAAACTAAAGTCAAGTGCTTATACCGTATAATATTACTTATATAATATAGTAGGAAGTCTGAAAGTGAAGTAGTGAAGTATAAGTGAAGTCTGAAACATTAAAACCTCCTCCCCCCCCCCACCCCGCAAAAAATAATTTTAAAAGCCCATACTTAAGTCATTGCGTAACAGTATGGTTAGCTAAATCTGTCATAATAAACTAGGAAAGACAGAGAGACATGTTTAAAATCGCGTTTTAATTTCCAGGCGAAATATATATTTGCAACATTGTGAATAAAAGTGTTGAGTATTGCAAATAGCCGCGAGAGTCACTAGTGTTAAATACAACCAGCGCCCAGTTCTGGGGATTATTAATTCACACATAAACACACTCACACATCCACACCCCGAGGGTATAAACTCGTTCCTCTCAATGTTTGCTGATGATGCAAAAATTATGAGGAGGAGTAAGACAGAGGAAGATAGTATGAGGCTACAAGATGACCTAGACAAACTAAAGGAATGGTCCGACAAATGGCTACTGAGGTTCAATCTAAGTAAATGTAAGGTAATGAAACTAGGCGGAGGAAATAGGAGGACAGACACTAGATACCGAATGGGAGATGAAGTCCTTCATGAAACGGACAGAGAGAGAAAAAGCTAGAAGATGATATCACACCAACTCTGTCTCCTGAAACCAACATCAAAATTATAACATCGGCGGCGTATGCGTGGCTGGCTAACATCAGGACTGCCTTTAGAAACCTGTGTAAGGAATCTTTCAGAACCTTGTATATCACATATGTAAGACCAATCCTGGAGTATGCAGCCCCAGCATGAAGCCCGGACTCCATACTGGGGCAGCGTACCATGCTGCCCCAGAACTCCATGCTTAGTTCTGGGGAGTAGCCTATTCCGCTAGGCTAGTCCCCCAGAACTAAGAGGCATGAGATACAAGGAAAGGTTGCGTGCAATGCACCTCACGTCGCTGGAAAACAGGAGAGCTCGGGAAGACATAATCACTACCTACAAAATTCTCAGAGAAATTGACAGGGTAGATAAAGATAAACTGTTTAACACGGGTGGTACGCGAACAAGGGGACACGGGTGGAAACTGAGTACCCAAATGAGCCACAGGGACGTTTGAAAGAACTTTTTCAGTGTCAGAGTAGTTAACAGGTGGAATGCATTAGGCAGTGATGTGGTGGAGGCTGACTCCATACACAGTTTCAAGTGTAGATATGATAGAGCCCAGTAGGTTCAGGAATCTGTACACCAGTTGATTGACAGTTGAGAGGCGGGACCAAAGAGCCAGAGCTCACGCTCCCCCCCCCCCCCGCAAGTACAACTAGGTGAGTACTCCCCCCCCCCCCCACACACCTTCCCACACACCACAACATCTGCAGAAAAAAACTCTTCCACCTTCTGTAACTTGTATTAATTTTCACTTGAAGATAAAAAGAGACACTCAAACTCTTGGCACATTGTCTCAACTTGTGTCTCCTGGCCACAACACAAGTGTAGGGAATTGTATTTTGACTGTGCCAAAGTCTTTGTGGAATTGTTGACACAGCTCCAGGACACGAGCGTCATATTTGTTTGGCTGCGAGTGTCTTCTGTTTTTCTCACGCCCTCTTTCTCCTCCTGGACGCGAAGATGTTTGTTTATGATATTGGCCGAAAGTCAATCGTGTTTGGTTCGAGATCTGTTGAAGGTCAAAGCTGAGGTCATTCGAAATAGTTGGCTTCTCACCCAGCGTCAGGAGGACGGCTGACCCCTCACCCAGCGTCAGGAGGATGGCTGACCCCTCACCCAGCGTCAGGAGGATGGCTGACCCCTCACCCAGCGTCAGGAGGACGGCTGACCCCTCACCCAGCGTCAGGAGGATGGCTGACCCCTCACCCAGCGTCAGGAGGACGGCTGACCCCTCACCCAGCGTCAGGAGGATGGCTGACCCCTCACCCAGCGTCAGGAGGATGGCTGACCCCTCACCCAGCGTCAGGAGGATGGCTGACCCCTCACCCAGCGTCAGGAGGACGGCTGACCCCTCACCCAGCGTCAGGAGGACGGCTGACCCCTCACCCAGCGTCAGGAGGACGGCTGACCCCTCACCCAGCGTCAGGAGGACGACTGACCCCTCACCCAGCGTCAGGAGGACGACTGACCCCTCACCCAGCGTCAGGAGGACGGCTGACCCCTCAACCAGCGTCAGGAGGACGGCTGACCCCTCACCCAACGTCAGGAGGACGGCTGACCCCTCACCCAGCGTCAGGAGGACGGCTGACCCCTCACCCAGCGTCAGGAGGACGGCTGACCCCTCACCCAGCGTCAGGAGGACGGCTGACCCTTCACCCAGCGTCAGGAGGACGGCTGACCCCTCACCCAGCGTCAGGAGGACGACTCACCCCTCACCCAGCGTCAGGAGGACGACTGACCTCTCACGTATTGCCCATTTTTCCAATATATATATATATATATATATATATATATATATATATATATATATATATATATATATATATATATATATATATCAGCACCAGCACTCCAACCACCACCTTCTAAAGTCCACAACCAATCCAGCTGGGATGATCCCAATGTTGACCAGACGGCGGCAACATGAAACGTAACAGGGGGCACCCCAGGACCAGCAGGTAACAGGGGCACCACAGGACCTGTAGGTAACAGGGGGCACCCCAGGACCTGTAGGTAACAGGGGGCACCCCAGGACCTGTAGGTAACAGGGGGCACCCCAGGACCTGTAGGTAACAGGGGGCACCCCAGGACCTGTAGGTAACAGGGGCACCCCAGGACCTGTAGGTAACAGCGGGCACCCCAGGACCTGTAGGTAACAGCGGGCACCCCAGGACCTGTAGGTAACAGCGGGCACCCCAGGACCTGTAGGTAACAGGGGCACCCCAGGACCTGTAGGTAACAGGGGCACCCCAGGACCTGTAGGTAACAGGGGGCACCCCAGGACCTGTAGGTAACAGCGGGCACCCCAGGACCTGTAGGTAACAGGGGGCACCCCAGGACCTGTAGGTAACAGGGGGCACCCCAGGACCTGTAGGTAACAGGGGCACCCCAGGACCTGTAGGTAACAGCGGGCACCCCAGGACCTGTAGGTAACAGCGGGCACCCCAGGACCTGTAGGTAACAGCGGGCACCCCAGGACCTGTAGGTAACAGGGGCACCCCAGGACCTGTAGGTAACAGAGGGCACCCCAGGATCTGTAGGTAACAGGGGCACCCCAGGACCTGTAGGTAACAGCGGGCACCCCAGGACCTGTAGGTAACAGGGGCACCCCAGGACCTGTAGGTAACAGCGGGCACCCCAGGACCTGTAGGTAACAGGGGCACCCCAGGACCTGTAGGTAACAGGGGCACCCCAGGACCTGTAGGTAACAGGGGCACCCCAGGACCTGTAGGTAACAGGGGCACCCCAGGACCTGTAGGTAACAGGGGCACCCCAGGACCTGTAGGTAACAGGGGGCACCCCAGGACCTGTAGGTAACAGGGGGCACCCCAGGACCTGTAGGTAACAGGGGCACCCCAGGACCTGTAGGTAACAGGGGCACCCCAGGACCTGTAGGTAACAGGGGCACCCCAGGACCTGTAGGTAACAGGGGCACCCCAGGACCTGTAGGTAACAGGGGCACCCCAGGACCTGTAGGTAACAGGGGGCACCCCAGGACCTGTAGGTAACAGGGGCACCCCAGGACCTGTAGGTAACAGGGGCACCCCAGGACCTGTAGGTAACAGGGGGCACCCCAGGACCTGTAGGTAACAGGGGGCACCCCAGGACCTGTAGGTAACAGGGGCACCCCAGGACCTGTAGGTAACAGGGACACCCCAGGACCTGTAGGTAACAGGGGCACCCCAGGACCTGTAGGTAACAGGGGCACCCCAGGACCTGTAGGTAACAGGGGCACCCCAGGACCTGTAGGTAACAGGGGCACCCCAGGACCTGTAGGTAACAGGGGCACCCCAGGACCTGTAGGTAACAGGGGCACCCCAGGACCTGTAGGTAACAGGGGGCACCCCAGGACCTGTAGGTAACAGGGGGCACCCCAGGACCTGTAGGTAACAGGGGCACCCCAGGACCTGTAGGTAACAGGGGCACCCCAGGACCTGTAGGTAACAGGGGCACCCCAGGACCTGTAGGTAACAGGGGCACCCCAGGACCTGTAGGTAACAGGGGCACCCCAGGACCTGTAGGTAACAGGGGGCACCCCAGGACCTGTAGGTAACAGGGGCACCCCAGGACCTGTAGGTAACAGGGGGCACCCCAGGACCTGTAGGTAACAGGGGGCACCCCAGGACCTGTAGGTAACAGGGGCACCCCAGGACCTGTAGGTAACAGGGGCACCCCAGGACCTGTAGGTAACAGGGGCACCCCAGGACCTGTAGGTAACAGGGGGCACCCCAGGACCTGTAGGTAACAGGGGGCACCCCAGGACCTGTAGGTAACAGGGGGCACCCCAGGACCTGTAGGTAACAGGGGGCACCCCAGGACCTGTAGGTAACAGGGGGCACCCCAGGACCTGTAGGTAACAGGGGGCACCCCAGGACCTGTAGGTAACAGGGGGCACCCCAGGACCTGTAGGTAACAGGGGGCACCCCAGGACCTGTAGGTAACAGGGGCACCCCAGGACCTGTAGGTAACAGGGGCACCCCAGGACCTGTAGGTAACAGGGGCACCCCAGGACCTGTAGGTAACAGGGGCACCCCAGGACCTGTAGGTAACAGGGGCACCCCAGGACCTGTAGGTAACAGGGGCACCCCAGGACCTGTAGGTAACAGGGGCACCCCAGGACCTGTAGGTAACAGGGGCACCCCAGGACCTGTAGGTAACAGGGGCACCCCAGGACCTGTAGGTAACAGGGGGCACCCCAGGACCTGTAGGTAACAGGGGCACCCCAGGACCTGTAGGTAACAGGGGCACCCCAGGACCTGTAGGTAACAGGGGCACCCCAGGACCTGTAGGTAACAGGGGCACCCCAGGACCTGTAGGTAACAGGGGCACCCCAGGACCTGTAGGTAACAGGGGCACCCCAGGACCTGTAGGTAACAGGGGGCACCCCAGGACCTGTAGGTAACAGGGGCACCCCAGGACCTGTAGGTAACAGGGGCACCCCAGGACCTGTAGGTAACAGGGGCACCCCAGGACCTGTAGGTAACAGGGGGCACCCCAGGACCTGTAGGTAACAGGGGGCACCCCAGGACCTGTAGGTAACAGGGGCACCCCAGGACCTGTAGGTAACAGGGGCACCCCAGGACCTGTAGGTAACAGGGGGCACCCCAGGACCTGTAGGTAACAGGGGCACCCCAGGACCTGTAGGTAACAGGGGCACCCCAGGACCTGTAGGTAACAGGGGGCACCCCAGGACCTGTAGGTAACAGGGGCACCCCAGGACCTGTAGGTAACAGGGGGCACCCCAGGACGCACTTCAACTTCTGTGAGAAGTTCCCATTATGTTGTTATTGCCCCTAATTTGCATAGTTATAGGATATGGGCAAGTGAGCCAGGTCACTGTTGTGTGTGGCACTGTAGACTGTTGTCACAGTCCTGGCACTGTAGACTGTTGTCACAGTCCTGGCACTGTAGACTGTTGTCACAGTCCTGGCACTGTAGACTGTTGTCACAGTTCTGGCACTGTAGATTGTCACAGTTCTGGCACTGTAGACTGTTGTCACAGTTCTGGCACTGTAGACTGTTGTCACAGTCCTGGCACTGTAGACTGTTGTCACAGTCCTGGCACTGTAGACTGTTGTCACAGTTCTGGCACTGTAGATTGTTGTCACAGTTCTGGCACTGTAGACTGTTGTCACAGTCCTGGCACTGTAGACTGTTGTCACAGTTCTGGCACTGTAGACTGTTGTCACAGTTCTGGCACTTTAGACTGTTGTCACAGTTCTGGCACTGTAGACTGTTGTCACAGTTCTGGCACTGTAGATTGTCACAGTTCTGGCACTGTAGATTGTCACAGTTCTGGCACTGT
>WNGS01169147.1:51129-66606 GCA_020271785.1 Procambarus virginalis
ATATATATATATGAGACTTTTTATATAATGCTTCTCTAAATTTCTACCTCAAGTCTACACAAATTAGTAGATATATATCGTAACGGGTAGCTTCAAGACGCTGTCCAGATCAAGTATGAGTGGATGGGAGCCATAAAAGGCCAACCGGGAGGCTGGTACTACAACACCACTTACGAATGAAACTTTGAAATGTAAATAATGATGGAGAAATGTGCACTTTATACAAAGATGATTTTTTGTCGTCTTTTAACAGCTAATAAATAATAATATCTTGAATAATGAGCATCATTTCTGCCCTTGTGGTGGTGAGGCTGCAAGTGTTGAGAGTAGCATGTGTGACGAGGCCCGTGTTGCAGGTGGGTGCAGCCCGGAGGTGGACACGGACACCAGCTCCGAGGACGAGATGCAGCGGCGGCTGAGGAAGACTGCTAGCGAGGGCGGCGGCCACGACCCGGACACCCCCGCGCCCCCGGCCAGGTCACTCACTACACAACAACCATTTCATTCTTTAGTTTATTATTATATTTGTATAATGGTTCCATGGTAAAACATGTGCCTTACATAGATAGAAGGGTAGTGTGAAGCTACATGTCCTCTCTAATACATGTCAAGTCATCTGCCTAGCAATAAAGTGATCATTGATTAATAAGAATTAACCAAAAAGCTTTATTCTTAACACATATCTTACTAATTCTAGACATAGTTTAGAGCACTGGGCTAATGTATATACATATTTCTGTCCTTACATGCCTAGATATACATAGTTCTGGCATTATCTGCTACGCTTTATTCATGTTTCCTGCAATTCACGTTTTACAGAGAGACGTTCTGAGGGATTTGTATCAGGGAGCACCATTGTTGAACTATGTTGCATGCAAGAGACGCTCACTACACTACTGATACACAATACTATACTTGTGTAGCATTACTCACACGCTCAAGTCTTGTGCAGATTAAATATTTGTTAATATTTCTCTGTATATTATTATTCAACATGTCTGTGTACCGCCTTGTCCAAATCATTAGTACAGTTTAAAGCAACCTTTACATGAACACCAACACTTAATGTGTAACTAACATGAGAGAAAAACAAAACAGTTCAGAGAATTACCAATTATCACTTACGATTTAAAGCAATTCAGATAGTTGGCTGTCAGCGGGTGAAGGAGCACAGCCTCTCCCTCTGGGCACTTGCTGCTCTCTCTCACACCTGTACTCACCTAGTTGTGATTGCCGGGGTTGAGCTCTGCTCTTTCGGCCCGCCTCTCAAATGTTTCTACTCCTACTTTTTTTTCCCCACACACCCCAGGAAGCAGCCCGTGACAGCTGACTAACTCCCAGGTACCTATTTACTGCTAGGTAACAGAGGCATAGGGTGAAAGAAACTCTGCCCATCGTTTCTCTCCGGCGCCCGGGATCGACCCCGGGACCACAGGATCTCGTGTCCAACGTGCTGTCCGCTCGGCCACCGGCTCCCCCGGAGGTGGTGGAGGCTGCAGGTACACACCCTGCCATATAGTATTGTGCTCGTCTGATGTGAACGGTATTGTGCTCGTCTGCTGTGAACAGACGCTGAACACAACCGTGTTTACACTCTCACTAACACAACTAGAAGCATTTACATATAGTATCAATTAATAAAATGACAAACACAGCAATATCATATGAATATATATATATATATATATATATATATATATATATATATATATATATATATATATATATAATATTATTAAATATGACCGAAAAAGTAAGATTAATAATTCTAACACGAATTTTCTCAATGTTTCTTATTCTTTCTCACTGTTGATGGTAACTGAAAAATCAATTCTCCAAAATTCATTTTTATTTCTATTCTGACGCGACACTTGAACGCGTTTTGTAAAACTTATTATATTTTCAAAGACTTTAGTTTACACACACACAACTATAACTGAACAGAGTTTTAAAACAACTTCGATTTTATACCTCCATTTGGGTGAGGTGATATGTTACAACAGTTTTGGATGAGGTGGAACAAAACTTTCAACACAGGATAGAGCACGAAATATTGGGGTATTAACTTGGGTAAATTGAAGGTAAGAATGGAAGTAACTGCAAAGGGCCTATTGGCCCATATTTCTTGATGCTTCTATATTGGAGCAGAGTCTTGAAGTGGGTAGAATATAGTTGTGCATTAATTGGCTGTTGATTGCTGGTGTTGACTTCTTGATGTGTAGTGCCTTGCAGATGTAAAGCCGCCTGCTATCGCTGTATCTATCGATGATTTCTGTGTTGTTTGCTAAGATTTCTCTGGTGATGGTCTGGTTGTGGGAAGGGATTATATGTTCCTTAATGGAGCCCTGTTGCTTATGCATCGTTAATCGCCTGGAAAGAGATGTTGTTGTCTTGCCTATATACTGGGTTCTTTGAGGCTTACAGTCCCCAAGAGGGCATTTGAAGGTATAGACGACGTTGGTCTCTTTTAAAGAGTTCTGCTTTGTGTCTGGAGAGTTTCTCATGAGTAGGTTGGCCGTTTTTTTAGTTTTATAGTAAATCGTCAGTTGTATCTTCTGATTTTTGCCTGTAGGGATAACGTTTCTATTAACAATATCTTTCAGGACCCTTTCCTCCGTTTTGTGAGCTGTGGAAAAGAAGTTCCTGTAAAATAGTCTAACAGGGGATATAGGTGTTGTGTTAGTTGTCTCTTCAGAGGTTGCATGGCGTTTCACCTTCCTTCTTATGATGTCTTCAACGAAACCATTGGAGAAGCCGTTGTTGACTAGAACCTGCCTTACCCTACAGAGTTCTTCATTGACTTGTTTCCATTCTGAGCTGTGGCTGAGAGCAGGGTCGGCATAAGTGGTGACAACACTCCTCTTGTACCTGTCTGGGCAGTCACTGTTGGCATTAAGGCACATTCCTATGTTTCCTTAGTGTAGACTGCAGTATGGAAGCCTCCATTCTTTTCCGTGACTGTTACATCTAGAAAGGGCAGCTTCCCATCACTCTCCATCTCGTAAGAGAAACCTAACACCGAATTTTGCTCGAATGCCTCCTTCAGCTGCTGCAGACATCTGACATCAGGTATCTGCATAAAAATATCGTCAACATACCTGCAGTATATGGTGGGTTTCAAGTCCATGACAACTAAAACCATCTGCTCTATGGTGCCCATGTAGAAGTTCATAAACAGGACACCTAGGGGGAGAACCCATGGCGACCCCATCTACTTGCTTGTACATGTGCCCATCAGGACTCAAGAAGGGTGCCTCTTTAGTGCAGGCTTGGAATAACTTTCTTGGTATGCTCTCTGGTATGTCAAGAGGAGTACAAGCCGGATCACTATACACTCTGTCCAGTATCATCCCGATTGTTTCATCCACAGGTACGTTGGTAAACAGCAACCCCACATCCAAAGAGGCTCTTAGCCCTGTGGCCCTTGATTCCCTGCAGTAAGTCAACGAATTCCTTTGGAGACTTCAGGCTAAAGGCACAAGGCACATAAGGAATCAGCAGGCAGTCGAGTCGCTTAGCCATTCTGTATGTGGGTGTGGGTATCTGGCTGATGATGTGCCCAGACAGGTAAAGAGGAGTGTTGTCAATGCTTATGTCGACCGGGCTCTCAGTCACAGCTCTGATTGGAAGCAAGTCGATGAAGAACTCTGTAGGGTAAGGCAGGTCCAAGTCCGCAATGGTTTCTCTAACTGTTATGTTGAAGACGTCATAAAAAGAAAGGTGAAACGCCATGCAACCTCTGAAGAGTGAACAAAGACAGCACTTGTACCCCCTATTAGACTGTTTTACAGGAACTTCTTTTCAACGGCTTATAAAACGGAGGAAAGTGTCCTTAAAGATATTATTAATAGAAACGTTATCCCTACAGACAAAAATCAGACGATACAATTGACAATTTACTACAAAAACAAGAAAACGGCCAACCTACTCATGAAAAACTCTCCAGACACCAAACAGAACGCCTTGAAAGAAACCAACGTCGTCTATACCTTCACAAGCCCACTTAACAATGCACAAACAACAGGGCAACATCGAGGAACATATAATCTCCTCTCACAACCGGACCATCACCAGAGAAATCTTAACAAGCAACATAGAAATCAACGATAGATACAGCGAAAGCAGGAGACTCGACATCAGCGAGGCACTACACATCAAAAAGTCAACACCAGCAATCAACGGCCAATTAACACATAACTATATTCTACCCACTTCAAGACCCCGACCAACATAGAAGCAGCAAGAGAAAATATGGGCCAATAGGCCCATATTCTGTAGTTACTTTCCTATGTTTTCATATGCAATTCATACCCATTGATTTGTGTCACCTCACCCAAAAACATTTGTCATATGACCTCACCCAAAACGAATATAAGTATGAAATGATATGTGTAAACTTGTCTTTGGAAATGTGAGAAGTCCTTGCGAAACGCTTTTAGGTGTTAGACCATAAATAAAAAATGAGAAAATGAACTTTGGAGAGTTAGTTTTTAAATTCCCCCGACAGTGAAGAAAAACGTAAGAAATATTGAGAAGATTCGTGTTAGAATTATTAATCTTACCCTTCGGTCATATTCAACAACATATGTTTACAAGAATGACTGCTACCAAAATATACTAATATATAAAGTGCCAGTCATTATAAATTACCTAACATGTATTTGTGCACATATATACCATACAGCAACCATCACACCATACACCGCACATGCACACAACAACCATCAGAGGCAAGTGGAACAGTAACTAACGCCCCGTCTCCCTGCCCAGCCCCAACCCCAGATCCCGCAGCGTGTCACCCTCGCCCTTCCGCTTCGACTCCCAGGACTCTGTGGGCGCCGGAGGGTCTGCCAGGGACAGCTCCGACGACCACACCTCTGACAAGTCGCCTTTGTCGCCCGGTAAGTAGCGGTCACTGTTTCCAGACCCCGAGCTATGTGCGTTATGGGAAATTAATGATGCAGAAAGTGAGCGGCATGAGCAACACGCCAAGGGTCCCGTATTCCAGATAGAGATGAAGACCAAGGCGGTATTCACCCCCCACTAGCCAATACAGAGCCCTCCTCACTTGGCTCCTTTACTCAGCAACGCTCCCAAGCAAATCTAGCAGGTAGTGGATGGATTCTCACACCGAATATATATTCAGTGATTGGAGTTAGGGGCTGGAACCTGAGCCAGCACAAGTGGTAACAAAGTTAATTGGTAAGTTAGATACTGCAGAATGATATAAAAGGTCTGTGTAAGAAAATAAATGAATTTATTCGACAGACTTACGAGCTAATACACAGCCACCCACTATATATTAATTCAAGAGTGTCACTTCAAATCTGACAAACAGCACTTAACAGTAGGCCTCCAGACCCACCACTCTGATAGGTGTAAAGAGACACAAGGTCTCGACCCACTGGACAGCTTATCAACAACAGTTGACTAATCTGAAACATATCGTGCACACTCTTGGCAAATATCAAAACACTTGACCAACACAATAGATCAACAATAGATATGTAAATGCGTACACAAGAATGTCACTGAGACAACCACCTTGACGACAACCTTACAAGTAATTACTTTACTTTAGCAAATGTCACTGACATACAACAACTACAACACTTGCTTTAACAATCAATGCCACCAAGACATTCTATTACAAAGATTCAAATTAACTCCTCAATTAATTTAATTTATTATATAAAAATTGTTAATTACTGTCACTTTTTCTTATATTTACATGAAAAAGCATGCTACATAAATTCAATAAAAACAAAAGACAAAGAAACAGAGCAACAACAAAAGTACAAAGTAACAGAACAAGAAGCCCCAAACCAAACACATCACAAAAATACATAAATAACACATAAAGACAAAAGTACATAACAAATACATACAGCAAGACAATACACAAGGCAGTCCTAAACGAACACCAAATCACCCACACTATACAGTCAATACAAATTTACAATAAAACAAAAGCCTGAAGGGCCCACAACATATACATGATATGAAAATGCCTACACATACTTGTCTGGAAAATCAGCCCTAGAATACTGTATACAATACGCCTCCCATACCGCCCAGTCATCTCAAGTAAGGCGTAATCCCCAAGGATTACGAGTCTTGAATGCTATCGACTAAGCCTGGACAAGTTTCCCCTAAAAGTTTCTAGAGACTGATCCAAAGCAGGTCAGTAGAACATTTAGAACAGATCAATTTTGTCTCGGGCACCAGCATGGTTTCAGTGAGGAAAATCTTGCTTGTCAAACTTGCTGGAGTTCTACATTAAGTTGACAAAAATGAAGCGAGAGAGAAGGATGGACAGACTGCATAGTCCTTGACTGTCAGAAGGCATTTGATACGGTCCCGCATGAAAGACTCGTACTCAAACTAGAAAAGCAGGCTGGTATATCTGGAAGAGTCCAAAGGTGGGCCAAAGAGTAATCAGGAAGAAAACAAAGGTTTACAGTGAGAGCAGAGACATTAGTGGAGAGGTTACAAGTGGAGTACCACAAGGGTCGGTTCTTGGACCCATCCTATTTCTAATATGTCAATGACCTGACAGAGGGAAATTGGCTCCTTGAGGAGTCAATTTCCAGGGAGAAATTCTTCAATTTTCTTAAGGAACCTGAGAAAATATCTGTTTGCAGATGATGCAAAACTAATAAGATGAATCAAGTCAGGGTTAGTGTGTGATGTAGTGCAAGAGGATTTGCACACACTACAAAAGTGGTCTGAAGAATGACTGCTTGAATTTAACCCAGCCAAACGCAAAGGTTTGGTATAGGATTGGAACAGGCGTGCGAAGACCAGTACAACAGTATAGGATGAAAGGAAGACAAATTCTTCAATCAGAAAAGGAGAAAGACCTGGGAATGGACATAACCCCAAATCTGATGCCAGAAGCCCACATTAGCAGAATAACTACAACTACACATGGCATATTGGCCAACATCCGTGTATCGTTCTCAAACTTGGACAAAGGAGCTTTCTAGGCCATGGCGAGCTTTACAGCAGTGGTAAGACCCAGTCTTGGATATGCATCACCAGCATGGAATCCCTTACCTGAGAAAGGACAGAGAGAAACTAGGGAAAAGTTCAAAGATATGCAACAAGAATCGTTCCTGAGCTGAGGGGGTTAAGCTATGAGGAAAGACAAAGAACTGGACCTTACCACACTGGAGGAAAGGAGAGATAGGGAAGACATGTTAACAACATAAGATTTTAAAAGAAATTGACAAAGTAGACAAAGCAGCAGTATTCAAAGTAAGGAACGACCGGTCATAGATGGAAATTAGAAATACAAATGAGCGAGAGAGATGTCAGATGTAGATTGTCACGCAACCCGTCCTCTTAAAAAGAACGTCACTTTTGGCTCGTATGCGCGATATGGCCAAATTTCGACGTAATTTGAAATGAAATCGACTCACAAAAGTGACGTTCTGTTCCGTTTTCTATTTGAGTCGTCCGGCATACGCGCAGAGGTTATGAGAGGACACTTTAAATTAACGTTTTTCATAACGTTTTGAAACTTTATGAGAATTTCCTGCCCACCTAACCTATCAGAGGACCCTTAACTTACTGTTGTTGAAAAAAAAATCCTAAATTTATTTTCATATTTTTTTCATTTTCAAATTACGTCGAAATTCGGCCATACGAGCAAACGGCCAAAAGCGACGTTCTTTTTAAGAGGACACACGACCGCTTGGCCAGTGTTATAAAAAAAAGGTAGGCTTGCTATGGGGGGACTGGTACTATTAAGGGGTAAGGGTAAGTAGAATACAGAGGTATCAAAAATGGGAGAACTAAAAGGCCCGGCCCCCCAAGTAAAATATCCACAATAATAAATGCTTGCTACTAAACCCGGTTAGTCTAGGAATAGATTATTGTACTCCCACACAGGAAAAGGGATACTCTGTTCAAACTTACTTATTTATTAACCCCTTAACACCCCCCATACACAATCACACCAATAACAATTTAATTCTAACTTTACCACACAATCTTACGTTAAAAGCCTTGGTCCACTTAGGCAGGATACAAGGTTTACACTGAAAACAAGCTAGGGTAAAGCTCTACTATAACACACTGGAGGTAGTCAGCTTAGGGTAGGGGACCACGTGTTTACACTGGGACCCCCGTTAGCATAACAGGTAAGATAAACACTTAAATACACTTCCTACACCCCAGGCATACTACTCTACACATAGAACGATAGGTATGCCAGACATATACAAAAATGAGTAATGGAGTACTTAACCAACTAAGTCACAGAAATAAAGAATTAAGAGGAAGGAGGAGAGCACGTCCAAGCACCACAGTCAGCCAGCAGAGAAGGCCGCCTCCGTCTCGAGCAGCCTGCAGCATGCGTGTGGTGCCGGGAAGAGCCCAATTGATCATACAGCTATACACATTAAAACATCTTCCCCTTATGCCTCATTTTGCTACTTTCCTCATTCTACGGGTAGTTAAACTTATAGCAATGTTACTTAATCCACAACAAGTTTAAGAGTCTAAATGCTTTGTGAGCAACAAAAATAGTCGTACTTCTGGCAGGGATGATTACAAACAACTTCAGCTCTCTATGCGTCCCCTGCCATATTGTAGTTTAATAAGCTCAATTTTGACCTCTGGTTTCCATCTAAAGAACCCAGAGTCGTAACAGCCAGTAACTGGGGTCTTGTATATCAAACTTTGTATTGGGCTTTAGTGCCTCTTACTAGATCCAACCCCGAGTCATAAGCAAGTTATTAAGAACTTGCAGTAATTGCCCTCCGGGAATGGGGGTACACAACACTAAACAAAATCATCACCACGTGTACTTCTTAACTATATATAAACTTATTACATATGTACATAACATAACATTGCAGGTGTCATTTTCACACAAGATACTACAAAAAACTTTTGCGATCTTCTATCCTGGCGAGTCGACTTCTATTTTCGCTATTCACGCAGGCGAGTCCACCTTTCTCAGTAAAATATGGGCCAGTCCTCTACAGTATCGTCACAGTGTCAAAACTTCTACTCTCCATCAGATCACTGGCTGGGTTTCTCTTAAAGGCCTCAACTATAACAAGCCTTAACATAGAGGACAGACGGACATTAATTACATCTCGTACCTAAACTGGGCCATCCCGCAATACGTCGATCCAATTACCAATACTTCACTAGGTATCACAGACGATTCAGTATCTCCACCGACTCGGCCCACTTGTTCCTACTGGAACAAGTCTTGAGCTGAGGACTGTCCTGGGTGAACTGACTCTTGTTGACCAAGATGCCCTCCACATCACTTCTGAGTAAAGATTGTATAGTAAGAAGGAAACTATCCAGGTGTCAGTAAGATCACAGCCTTCCACCGGGGAACAGAAAATAGGGTCGGGTGCGCTCACAAGATGGCATTAACATCGTTATATAGCTGCTTCAGTTTAAGTTATAAATAAGTGGAGCGGATTACATGATAAACTGTCGAGTCTTACTATACACAGTTTTAAATGTATATATGATACGAAAAAAAGGTAAAAGAGACATCAGATTTAACTAATGATGGCCGAATGGCAGAGTTTTGCCCAGCAAGCATATCAAGGAGGGTACCCAGTCATTATAAGTGACAGACAGACACAATATCAGCAAGGTATATCCTAAGTGTATATCAATAGTCCTCGTTAGTTTCCGCTTTGATGTAGTCGTCATCAAGTTAATTATTCACACACCTGGGAAATTAGCGCCCGTGTCCTTAATGGGAATGATGACCCTGTTAGGTGGGAGTTAGTGATGAGCCGCCCCCACCCACTCTCCCACTCTCCACTGCCCACAGTCCCACTCTCCACCACCTACTCTCCTACTGTCCACCACCCACCATCCCACTGTCCACCACCCACCCTCCCACTGTCCACTACCTACAGTTCGACTGTCCACCACCCTCTCGCACTGTCCACCACCCACTCTTCCACTATCCACCATCCAGCATCTCACTGTCCACTACCCACCATCCTACCGTCCACCACCCACCGTCCTACTGTCCACCACCTACCGTCCACCACACACAAGAGACAGAAGCAAATACAGGCTGTGGGGGGAGGATCAGGGTATTTTTCTCAAGCTTATAAAAAGGTTCCACTTGAAAAACTAACAAGGAAATTTCAAGCACGTGACATAAATGGTAAAATACTAGAATGTATTATTCAATGGTTTAAACAAAGAGAGCAGAGAGTCGTGCTAAATGGGAATGGATCTGACCAGAGAAATGTGGTGAGTGGGGTACTACAGGGGTCCATTCTGGGGTCAACCCTTTTTGTCATATATATCAATGACAAAGATGAGAATACACTGAGATATCACAGTAACGTGATATNCAACAATGGACAACTATCACAACAATGGACAACTATCACAACAATGGTCAACTATCACAACAATGGACACCTATCACAACAATGGTCATCTATCACAACAATGGTCAACTATCACAACAATGGACAACTATCACAACAATGGTCAACTATCACAACAATGGTCACCTATCACAACATGGACAACTATCACAACAATGGTCAACTATCACAACAATGGACAACTATCACAACAATGGTCACCTATCACAACAATGGTCAACTATCACAACAATGGTCACCTATCACAACAATGGTCACCTATCACAACAATGGTCAACTATCACAACAATGGTCACCTATCACAACAATGGTCACCTATCACAACAATGGACAACTATCACAACAATGGACACCTATCACAACAATGGACAACTATCACAACAATGGTCACCTATCACAACAATGGACAACTATCACAACAATGGTCACCTATCACAACAATGGACAACTATCACAACAATGGACACCTATCACAACAATGGACAACTATCACAACAATGGTCAACTATCACAACAATGGTCAACTATCACAACAATGGACAACTATCACAACAATGGTCAACTATCACAACAATGGTCAACTATCACAACAATGGTCACCTATCACAACAATGGTCAACTATCACAACAATGGTCAACTATCACAACAATGGTCAACTACCACAACAATGGACAACTATCACAACAATGGTCAACTATCACAACAATGGTCAACTATCACAACAATGGACAACTATCACAACAATGGTCACCTATCACAACAATGGACACCTATCACAACAATGGTCACCTATCACAACAATGGTCACCTATCACAACAATGGACAACTATCACAACAATGGTCAACTATCACAACAATGGTCACCTAACACAACAATGGACAACTATCACAACAATGGTCACCTATCACAACAATGGACAACTATCACAACAATGGTCAACTATCACAACAATGGACAACTATCACAACAATGGTCACCTATCACAACAATGGTCACCTATCACAACAATGGACAACTATCACAACAATGGTCAACTTTCACAACAATGGTCAACTATCACAACAATGGTCAACTATCACAACAATGGTCACCTATCACAACAATGGTCAACTATCACAACAATGGTCAACTATCACAACAATGGACAACTATCACAACAATGGTCACCTATCACAACAATGGACAACTATCACAACAATGGTCAACTATCACAACAATGGTCACCTTTCACAACAATGGTCAACTATCACAACAATGGACACCTTTCACAACAATGGACAACTATCACAACAATGGTCACCTATCACAACAATGGTCAACTATCACAACAATGGACAACTATCACAACAATGGTCACCTATCACAACAATGGACAACTATCACAACAATGGACACCTATCACAACAATGGTCAACTATCACAACAATGGACACCTATCACAACAATGGACACCTATCACAACAATGGACACCTATCACAACAATGGACAACTATCACAACAATGGACAACTATCACAACAATGGACACCTATCACAACAATGGTCACCTATCACAACAATGGACAACTATCACAACAATGGACAACTATCACAACAATGGTCACCAATCACAACAATGGACACCTATCACAACAATGGTCACCTATCACAACAATGGACAACTATCACAACAATGGACAACTATCACAACAATGGTCACCAATCACAACAATGGTCACCTATCACAACAATGGTCACCTATCACAACAATGGACACCTATCACAACAATGGTCACCTATCACAACAAGGGAATTACTTCACTGACTTTTCAATTAATAATTAAATATTACACAAATTGTTGTGAGGCAGAACACGGGACCACTTGCCTTCACTCACACTCACTACTACTTATAAATAAATAAATAAATAAATATGTTTATTCAGGTAAGGTACATACATACAAGTGATGTTACATTAATGGATCGAATTATAGATAGAGCTAGTACATATAATGCCTAAAGCCACTATTACGCAATGCGTTTCGGGCTTAATAACACACCACCAACACCACAACAAAACACGGATTACAAGAGTACTTAATAATCACAAAGACATGCAGGTGTGTAAGTGTTGCGGGTGTAAGTGTTGTGGGTGTGTATAAGTGTTGTCAGAAGGCACGTCCGAGACACGGGCACCAGCAGGCACATGGACCTCCGTCACCACTAACTGCGTAGACACCGACATATCCGGATCCACACCGTCATCACCCGAAGACCCACAGTCACTGAAGTCGTCAACATCGGCCCAGGCAGAAGACAAACGCCAGGAACGTTTGGCCACTGGCCGGATATCGTCAGAGCCGGATGCGGACCCAGAAACACCGGCACCACAAGCGGGACGAGCCGACGCCCGACGCAGAACGGCAGCAGCCTCTACCACAGGGGGAACCGGGCCACACACAGCAGGAGGCTCCACAGCCACCCCAGCACCCAGCACAGCCGGGACCCGAGGCGAGGACACAGGGCCAGGTGCAGCAGCCGAAGACGAGGGAGAAGACGGCGACGCCTCACAGTGAGCACCAGGAACGCCCACGGGGGAGCAGCGGGGACATTGACAGGAGCAGGAAGATCAACTAATGGGACGCTCACCTTCTCACCCCCGGAGTCCTCCTCCAGAGGGAGCGGCGGGAAATCCTCTTCCAGGAACAGTTTGACGGGAGCAATCGGAGCTGCAGTGCACCCAGCAGCCTGATGCCCTAACAGGCCACACTGGAAACAGGTACGGGGTTGCCGGGCATAGTACACCCGCACGTAGTACCCTAAAAGCCGGACAGAAGATGGAATGTACGACCTCAGGCGCATCCATAGGGTACGAATGTTGGTCTTCACACCCGTATACTTTCCAGAAGACAGCGTGTGCATCTGCACACTAACGGCAGTGCCAAACCGCTGGAAGAAACGCCGGAGGAGGGTCTCAGGAAACTCCATGGGGGGGCCCATGGACACTCACATACGTCATGGCACCATTACGATCCGAAATGGACACGGATCCGGCGCCATCTTGCAGCTGCAAGGTACGTCCCTCATACCGTCGGAGAAAGTCACGGTACGTCGCTTCACCCACAAATTTGATGACCACACGGTGAGCAATTACCAGCTCAACACCGTAAATTTCAATGACCGGGATGTGGAGCATGTCACACATGACCATCTCCTCGACCAGGTATCCCGCACGGCCAGTAAACTCCAAACCCACAGAGTTTACCCTCACAACAGGGGGAAGATGGCTGCCCATGGTAAAAGCGCCACGTCCACACCAACCAGGAACAGCATGGAGGGTCTCCGACCCGGCCAGTGGTCGCTACTCAACTCCGAAAAGTATTCACTCAGGTTGTTGTTATGAGTATTATGGTTCTCTCTAACCACATGGTGCTAAGATTCTTTGACGACATGAAACAATATTAACTAGCACATGGTATCAAGCTTCCCTAGCTGTGCATTAAGCTTTTCAATGTTATAGTATTAAATTTACACAAGTAGTAGGCAGCCACACACCAGGGAAAGGCAGCCACACACCAGGGGAAGGCAGCCACACACCAGGGAATGACAACCACATACCAGGGGAAGGCAACCACACACCATTGAATGACAACCACACACCATTGAATGACAACCACACACCAGGGGAAGGCAACCACACACCAGGGAATGACAACCACACACCAGGGGAAGGCAACCACACACCAGGGAAGGCAACCACACACCAGGGGAAGGCAACCACACACCAGGGGAAGGCAATCACACACCAGGGGAAGGCAACCACACACCAGGGGAAGGCAGCCACACACCAGGGGAAGGCAGCCACACACCAGGGGAAGGCAGCCACACACCAGGGGAAGGCAGCCACACACCAGGGGAAGGCAGCCACACACCAGGGGGAGGCAGCTCTCCTCATAAATAAGCCCTCCCCCCAGCACCACCTCCCTCTCATATATTAACTCCCACTTGCTGCTTGAGCTCACAGGCAAACATAATTAATACTTGCTTGTATATATATTATACCCGAGTGAACCTTTGGTGCTTGCAGGCAACATTATGCCTGAGGGAACCTTTGGTGTTGCAGGCAACATTATGCCTGAGGGAACCTTGGTGCTTGCAGGCAACACTGTACCTGAGGGAACCTTTGGTGCTTGCAGGCAACATTATGCCTGAGGGAACCTTTGGTGCTTGCAGGCACATTATGCCTGAGGGAACCTTTGGTGCTTGCAGGCAACACTATACCTGAGGGAACCTTTGGTGCTTGCAGGCAACATTATGCCTGAGGGAACCTTTGGTGCTTGCAGGCAACATTATGCCTGAGGGAACCTTTGGTGCTTGCAGGCAACACTATACCTGAGGGAACCTTTGGTGCTTGCAGGCAACATTATGCCTGAGGGAACCTTTGGTGCTTGCAGGCAACATTATGCCTGAGGGAACCTTGGTGCTTGCAGGCAACACTATACCTGAGGGAACTTTGGTGCTTGCAGGCAACTTATGCCTGAGGGAACCTTGGGTGCTTGCAGGCAACATTATGCCTGAAGGAACCTTTGGTCCATGCAGGCAACATTATGCCTGAGGGAACCTTTGGTGCATGCAGGCAACATTATGCCTGAGGGAACCTTTGGTGCATGCAGGCAACACTATAACCTAGGGAACCTTTGGTGCTTGCAGGCAACATTATGCCTGAGGGAACCTTTGGTGTTTGCAGGCAACATTATGCCTGAGGGAACCTTGGTGCTTGCAGGCACACTATACCTGAGGGAACCTTTGGTCCATGCAGGCAACACTATACCTAAGGGAACCTTTGGTGCTTGCAGGCAACATTATGCCTGAGGGAACCTTTGGTCCATGCAGGCAACATTATGCCTGAGGGAACCTTTGGTGCATGCAGGCAACATTATGCCTGAGGGAACCTTTGGTGCATGCAGGCAACACTATACCTGAGGAACCTTTGGTGCTTGCAGGCAACACTGTACCTGAGGGAACCTTTGGTGCTTGCAGGCAACACTGTACCTGAGGAACCTTGGTGCATGCAGGCAACACTGTACCTGAGGGAACCTTTGGT
>WNGS01169147.1:77684-88529 GCA_020271785.1 Procambarus virginalis
CCTTTCAATGGTCACCTATCACAACAATGGACATTTATCACAACAATGGACACCTATCACAACAATGGACACCTATCACAACAATGGTCACCTATCACAACAATGGACACTATCACAACAATGGACACCTATCACAACAATGGACAACTATCACAACAATGGACAACTATCACAACAATGGACACCTATCACAACAATGGACACCTATCACAACAATGGTCAACTATCACAACAATGGACAACTATCACAACAATGGACAACTATCACAACAATGGACACCTATCACAACAATGGACAACTATCACAACAATGGACAACTATCACAACAATGGACAACTATCACAACAATGACAACTATCACAACAATGGTCAACTATCACAACAATGGTCAACTATCACAACAATGGACAACTATCACAACAATGGTCAACTATCACAACAATGGTCAACTATCACAACAATGGACAACTATCACAACAATGGACACCTATCACAACAATGGACAACTATCACAACAATGGTCAACTATCACAACAATGGTCAACTATCACAACAATGGACAACTATCACAACAATGGTCAACTATCACAACAATGGTCAACTATCACAACAATGGTCACCTTCACAACAATGGACACCTATCACAACAATGGTCACCTATCACAACAATGGTCACCTATCACAACAATGGACACCTATCACAACAATGGTCACCTATCACAACAATGGACACCTATCACAACAATGGACAACTATCACAACAATGGACAACTATCACAACAATGGTCAACTATCACAACAATGGTCAACTATCACAACAATGGTCACCTATCACAACAATGGTCAACTATCACAACAATGGTCAACTATCACAACAATGGTCAACTATCACAACAATGGACAACTATCACAACAATGGTCAACTATCACAACAATGGTCACCTATCACAACAATGGACAACTATCACAACAATGGACAACTATCACAACAATGGTCACCTATCACAACAATGGACAACTATCACAACAATGGTCAACTATCACAACAATGGTCAACTATCACAACAATGGTCAACTATCACAACAATGGTCAACTATCACAACAATGGTCAACTATCACAACAATGGACAACTATCACAACAATGGCCACCTATCACAACAATGGTCACCTATCACAACAATGGACACCTATCACAACAATGGTCACCTATCACAACAATGGACAACTATCACAACAATGGTCAACTATCACAACAATGGTCAACTATCACAACAATGGTCAACTATCACAACAATGGTCACCTATCACAACAATGGTCACCTATCACAACAATGGTCAACTATCACAACAATGGACACCTATCACAACAATGGACAACTATCACAACAATGGTCAACTATCACAACAATGGTCAACTATCACAACAATGGTCAACTATCACAACAATGGACAACTATCACAACAATGGACACCTATCACAACAATGGACAACTATCACAACAATGGTCAACTATCACAACAATGGTCAACTATCACAACAATGGAAACTATCACAACAATGGTCAACTATCACAACAATGGTCAACTATCACAACAATGGTCACCTATCACAACAATGGACACCTATCACAACAATGGTCACCTTTCACAACAATGGTCACCTATCACAACAATGGACATCTATCACAACAATGGACACCTATCACAACAATGGACACCTATCACAACAATGGTCACCTATCACAACAATGGACACTATCACAACAATGGACACCTATCACAACAATGGTCAACTATCACAACAATGGACAACTATCACAACAATGGACACCTATCACAACAATGGACACCTATCACAACAATGGTCAACTATCACAACAATGGACAACTATCACAACAATGGACACCTATCACAACAATGGACACCTATCACAACAATGGACAACTATCACAACAATGGTCAACTATCACAACAATGGTCAACTATCACAACAATGGTCAACTATCACAACAATGGTCAACTATCACAACAATGGACAACTATCACAACAATGGTCAACTATCACAACAATGGTCAACTATCACAACAATGGACAACTATCACAACAATGGTCAACTATCACAACAATGGTCAACTATCACAACAATGGTCAACTATCACAACAATGGACAACTATCACAACAATGGTCACCTATCACAACAATGGTCACCTATCACAACAATGGACAACTATCACAACAATGGTCAACTATCACAACAATGGTCACCTATCACAACAATGGACAACTATCACAACAATGGTCAACTATCACAACAATGGACAACTATCACAACAATGGACACCTATCACAACAATGGTCAACTATCACAACAATGGACACCTATCACAACAATGGTCAACTATCACAACAATGGACAACTATCACAACAATGGTCAACTATCACAACAATGGTCAACTATCACAACAATGGACACCTATCACAACAATGGACAACTATCACAACAATGGACACCTATCACAACAATGGACAACTATCACAACAATGGTCAACTATCACAACAATGGTCAACTATCACAACAATGGACAACTATCACAACAATGGTCAACTATCACAACAATGGTCAACTATCACAACAATGGTCACCTTTCACAACAATGGACACCTATCACAACAATGGTCACCTTTCACAACAATGGTCACCTATCACAACAATGGACACCTATCACAACAATGGTCACCTATCACAACAATGGACACCTATCACAACAATGGACTACTATCACAACAATGGACAACTATCACAACAATGGTCAACTATCACAACAATGGTCAACTATCACAACAATGGTCACCTATCACAACAATGGTCAACTATCACAACAATGGTCAACTATCACAACAATGGTCAACTACCACAACAATGGACAACTATCACAACAATGGTCAACTATCACAACAATGGTCAACTATCACAACAATGGACAACTATCACAACAATGGTCACCTATCACAACAATGGACAACTATCACAACAATGGTCAACTATCACAACAATGGTCACCTTTCACAACAATGGTCAACTATCACAACAATGGACAACTATCACAACAATGGACAACTATCACAACAATGGTCAACTATCACAACAATGGTCAACTATCACAACAATGGACAACTATCACAACAATGGACAACTATCACAACAATGGACACCTATCACAACAATGGACACCTATCACAACAATGGACAACTATCACAACAATGGTCAACTATCACAACAATGGTCACCTATCACAACAATGGACAACTATCACAACAATGGACAACTATCACAACAATGGTCAACTATCACAACAATGGTCAACTATCACAACAATGGACACCTATCACAACAATGGTCACTATCACAACAATGGTCAACTATCACAACAATGGACAACTATCACAACAATGGTCAACTATCACAACAATGGTCACCTATCACAACAATGGACAACTATCACAACAATGGTCAACTATCACAACAATGGACAACTATCACAACAATGGTCACCTATCACAACAATGGTCAACTATCACAACAATGGTCACCTATCACAACAATGGACACCTATCACAACAATGGACAACTATCACAACAATGGACAACTATCACAACAATGGACACCTATCACAACAATGGACACCTATCACAACAATGGACAACTATCACAACAATGGACACCTATCACAACAATGGACAACTATCACAACAATGGTCACCTATCACAACAATGGACAACTATCACAACAATGGTCAACTATCACAACAATGGTCAACTATCACAACAATGGACAACTATCACAACAATGGACAACTATCACAACAATGGTCAACTATCACAACAATGGTCAACTATCACAACAATGGTCACCTATCACAACAATGGACAACTATCACAACAATGGTCACCTATCACAACAATGGTCACCTATCACAACAATGGACACTATCACAACAATGGACACCTATCACAACAATGGACACCTATCACAACAATGGTCACCTATCACAACAATGGACAACTATCACAACAATGGACACTATCACAACAATGGACACCTATCACAACAATGGACAACTATCACAACAATGGACAACTATCACAACAATGGACACCTATCACAACAATGGACACCTATCACAACAATGGTCAACTATCACAACAATGGACAACTATCACAACAATGGACACCTATCACAACAATGGACACCTATCACAACAATGGACAACTATCACAACAATGGTCAACTATCACAACAATGGTCAACTATCACAACAATGGTCAACTATCACAACAATGGTCAACTATCACAACAATGGACAACTATCACAACAATGGTCAACTATCACAACAATGGCAACTATCACAACAATGGACAACTATCACAACAATGGTCAACTATCACAACAATGGTCAACTATCACAACAATGGTCAACTATCACAACAATGGACAACTATCACAACAATGGTCACTATCACAACAATGGTCACCTATCACAACAATGGACAACTATCACAACAATGGTCAACTATCACAACAATGGTCACCTATCACAACAATGGACAACTATCACAACAATGGTCAACTATCACAACAATGGACAACTATCACAACAATGGACACCTATCACAACAATGGTCAACTATCACAACAATGGACACCTATCACAACAATGGTCAACTATCACAACAATGGACAACTATCACAACAATGGTCAACTATCACAACAATGGTCAACTATCACAACAATGGACACCTATCACAACAATGGACAACTATCACAACAATGGACACCTATCACAACAATGGACAACTATCACAACAATGGTCAACTATCACAACAATGGTCAACTATCACAACAATGGACAACTATCACAACAATGGTCAACTATCACAACAATGGTCAACTATCACAACAATGGTCACCTTTCACAACAATGGACACCTATCACAACAATGGTCACCTTTCACAACAATGGTCACCTATCACAACAATGGACACCTATCACAACAATGGTCACCTATCACAACAATGGACACCTATCACAACAATGGACTACTATCACAACAATGGACAACTATCACAACAATGGTCAACTATCACAACAATGGTCAACTATCACAACAATGGTCACCTATCACAACAATGGTCAACTATCACAACAATGGTCAACTATCACAACAATGGTCAACTACCACAACAATGGACAACTATCACAACAATGGTCAACTATCACAACAATGGTCAACTATCACAACAATGGACAACTATCACAACAATGGTCACCTATCACAACAATGGACAACTATCACAACAATGGTCAACTATCACAACAATGGTCACCTATCACAACAATGGTCAACTATCACAACAATGGACAACTATCACAACAATGGACAACTATCACAACAATGGTCAACTATCACAACAATGGTCAACTATCACAACAATGGACAACTATCACAACAATGGACAACTATCACAACAATGGACACCTATCACAACAATGGACACCTATCACAACAATGGACAACTATCACAACAATGGTCAACTATCACAACAATGGTCACCTATCACAACAATGGACAACTATCACAACAATGGACAACTATCACAACAATGGTCAACTATCACAACAATGGACACCTATCACAACAATGGTCACCTATCACAACAATGGTCAACTATCACAACAATGGACAACTATCACAACAATGGTCAACTATCACAACAATGGTCACCTATCACAACAATGGACACCTATCACAACAATGGACAACTATCACAACAATGGACAACTATCACAACAATGGACACCTATCACAACAATGGTCACCTATCACAACAATGGACAACTATCACAACAATGGTCACCTATCACAACAATGGACAACTATCACAACAATGGTCACCTATCACAACAATGGACAACTATCACAACAATGGTCACCTATCACAACAATGGGCAACTATCACAACAATGGACACCTATCACAACAATGGACACCTATCACAACAATGGACACCTATCACAACAATGGTCACCTATCACAACAATGGACACCTATCACAACAATGGACACCTATCACAACAATGGTCACCTATCACAACAATGGTCACCTATCACAACAATGGACACCTATCACAACAATGGACACCTATCACAACAATGGTCACCTATCACAACAATGGACACCTATCACAACAATGGACACCTATCACAACAATGGACACCTATCACAACAATGGACACCTATCACAACAATGGTCAACTATCACAACAATGGACACCTATCACAACAATGGACAACTATCACAACAATGGACAACTATCACAACAATGGACACCTATCACAACAATGGACACTATCACAACAATGGACAACTATCACAACAATGGACAACTATCACAACAATGGACACCTATCACAACAATGGACAACTATCACAACAATGGACAACTATCACAACAATGGACACCTATCACAACAATGGACAACTATCACAACAATGGACAACTATCACAACAATGGTCAACTATCACAACAATGGTCACCTATCACAACAATGGACAACTATCACAACAATGGTCAACTATCACAACAATGGTCAACTATCACAACAATGGTCAACTATCACAACAATGGTCAACTATCACAACAATGGTCAACTATCACAACAATGGACAACTATCACAACAATGGTCACCTTTCACAACAATGGTCACCTATCACAACAATGGACACCTATCACAACAATGGTCACCTATCACAACAATGGACAACTCTCACAACAATGGTCAACTATCACAACAATGGTCAACTATCACAACAATGGTCAACTATCACAACAATGGTCACCTATCACAACAATGGTCACCTATCACAACAATGGTCAACTATCACAACAATGGACACCTATCACAACAATGGACAACTATCACAACAATGGACAACTATCACAACAATGGTCAACTATCACAACAATGGTCACCTATCACAACAATGGACAACTATCACAACAATGGTCAACTATCACAACAATGGACAACTATCACAACAATGGACAACTATCACAACAATGGACAACTATCACAACAATGGACAACTATCACAACAATGGACAACTATCACAACAATGACAACTATCACAACAATGGTCAACTATCACAACAATGGACAACTATCACAACAATGGACAACTATCACAACAATGGACAACTATCACAACAATGGTCAACTATCACAACAATGGTCAACTATCACAACAATGGACAACTATCACAACAATGGACAACTATCACAACAATGGACACCTATCACAACAATGGACAACTATCACAACAATGGACAACTATCACAACAATGGACAACTATCACAACAATGACAACTATCACAACAATGGTCAACTATCACAACAATGGTCAACTATCACAACAATGGACAACTATCACAACAATGGTCAACTATCACAACAATGGTCAACTATCACAACAATGGACAACTATCACAACAATGGACACCTATCACAACAATGGACAACTATCACAACAATGGTCAACTATCACAACAATGGTCAACTATCACAACAATGGACAACTATCACAACAATGGTCAACTATCACAACAATGGTCAACTATCACAACAATGGTCACCTTTCACAACAATGGACACCTATCACAACAATGGTCACCTTTCACAACAATGGTCACCTATCACAACAATGGACACCTATCACAACAATGGTCACCTATCACAACAATGGACACCTATCACAACAATGGACTACTATCACAACAATGCACAACTATCACAACAATGGTCAACTATCACAACAATGGTCAACTATCACAACAATGGTCACCTATCACAACAATGGTCAACTATCACAACAATGGTCAACTATCACAACAATGGTCAACTATCACAACAATGGACAACTATCACAACAATGGTCAACTATCACAACAATGGTCACCTATCACAACAATGGACAACTATCACAACAATGGACAACTATCACAACAATGGTCACCTATCACAACAATGGACAACTATCACAACAATGGTCAACTATCACAACAATGGTCAACTATCACAACAATGGTCAACTATCACAACAATGGTCAACTATCACAACAATGGACAACTATCACAACAATGGACACCTATCACAACAATGGACAACTATCACAACAATGGTCAACTATCACAACAATGGTCAACTATCACAACAATGGTCAACTATCACAACAATGGTCAACTATCACAACAATGGACAACTATCACAACAATGGTCAACTATCACAACAATGGCCAACTATCACAACAATGGACAACTATCACAACAATGGTCAACTATCACAACAATGGTCAACTATCACAACAATGGTCAACTATCACAACAATGGACAACTATCACAACAATGGTCACCTTTCACAACAATGGTCACCTATCACAACAATGGACAACTATCACAACAATGGTCAACTATCACAACAATGGTCACCTATCACAACAATGGACAACTATCACAACAATGGTCAACTATCACAACAATGGACAACTATCACAACAATGGACAACTATCACAACAATGGTCAACTATCACAACAATGGACACCTATCACAACAATGGACAACTATCACAACAATGGACACCTATCACAACAATGGTCAACTATCACAACAATGGACACCTATCACAACAATGGTCAACTATCACAACAATGGACAACTATCACAACAATGGTCAACTATCACAACAATGGTCAACTATCACAACAATGGACACCTATCACAACAATGGACAACTATCACAACAATGGACACCTATCACAACAATGGACAACTATCACAACAATGGTCAACTATCACAACAATGGTCAACTATCACAACAATGGACAACTATCACAACAATGGTCAACTATCACAACAATGGTCAACTATCACAACAATGGTCACCTTTCACAACAATGGACACCTATCACAACAATGGTCACCTTTCACAACAATGGTCACCTATCACAACAATGGACACCTATCACAACAATGGTCACCTATCACAACAATGGACACCTATCACAACAATGGACTACTATCACAACAATGGACAACTATCACAACAATGGTCAACTATCACAACAATGGTCAACTATCACAACAATGGTCACCTATCACAACAATGGTCAACTATCACAACAATGGTCAACTATCACAACAATGGTCAACTACCACAACAATGGACAACTATCACAACAATGGTCAACTATCACAACAATGGTCAACTCTCACAACAATGGACAACTATCACAACAATGGTCACCTATCACAACAATGGACAACTATCACAACAATGGTCAACTATCACAACAATGGTCACCTTTCACAACAATGGTCAACTATCACAACAATGGACAACTATCACAACAATGGACAACTATCACAACAATGGTCAACTATCACAACAATGGTCAACTATCACAACAATGGACAACTATCACAACAATGGACAACTATCACAACAATGGACACCTATCACAACAATGGACACCTATCACAACAATGGACAACTATCACAACAATGGTCAACTATCACAACAATGGTCACCTTTCACAACAATGGACAACTATCACAACAATGGACAACTATCACAACAATGGTCAACTATCACAACAATGGACACCTATCACAACAATGGTCATCTATCACAACAATGGTCAACTATCACAACAATGGACAACTATCACAACAATGGTCAACTATCACAACAATGGTCACCTATCACAACAATGGACAACTATCACAACAATGGTCAACTATCACAACAATGGACAACTATCACAACAATGGTCACCTATCACAACAATGGTCAACTATCACAACAATGGTCACCTATCACAACAATGGTCACCTATCACAACAATGGTCAACTATCACAACAATGGTCACCTATCACAACAATGGTCACCTATCACAACAATGGACAACTATCACAACAATGGACACCTATCACAACAATGGACAACTATCACAACAATGGTCACCTATCACAACAATGGACAACTATCACAACAATGGTCACCTATCACAACAATGGACAACTATCACAACAATGGACACCTATCACAACAATGGACAACTATCACAACAATGGTCAACTATCACAACAATGGTCAACTATCACAACAATGGACAACTATCACAACAATGGTCAACTATCACAACAATGGTCAACTATCACAACAATGGTCACCTATCACAACAATGGTCAACTATCACAACAATGGTCAACTATCACAACAATGGTCAACTACCACAACAATGGACAACTATCACAACAATGGTCAACTATCACAACAATGGTCACTATCACAACAATGGACAACTATCACAACAATGGTCACCTATCACAACATGGACACCTATCACAACAATTGTTCACCTATCACAACAATGGTCACCTATCACAACAATGGACAACTATCACAACAATGGTCAACTATCACAACAATGGGCAACAATCAAAATCAATATGTGGTGTACAAGATTCTTGAATGATTCCTGTACACAGGTTCCTGAACGCTGTTCTGATGTTAGCCAGCCTCGCATATGCTGCAACGTTATTCTTTCTATGAGGGCTTCAGGAGACAGGTTTGGTGTATATCAACTCCTAGATCTTTCTCTCTGTCCGTTTCATAAGTACTTCATCCCTATTCTGTATCCTGTGTCTGGCCTCCTGTTTCCACTGCCTAGTTTCATTACTTTTCATTTCTTGGGTT